>BQNB010154386.1:0-15525 GCA_026074375.1 Tanacetum coccineum | reverse complement strand
CCGGACTAGATTACTAATCTAATCATTACATAAACTACGAGCTAAGACTGTTACAACTTGGAAGTGACCGACAGTTTTTGTGTTTCCAGCAAGACTCATTATAAGTATGCCACTTTATTCAAGGCACCGTAAGGTTCAGATTCATCAGTATATCGTGTTGTGCTCCGACAATGTTATAACGTTCGTTAGTTCGATCTCGAACTAGTGATAGCTAATCACCCGAACGGGAGTAGTCAACCCCCAATAGATCTATTTCATAACACTCGCGCTTACCCTCCAGGTAATTACCAGTTCAATTCACTTAAGCTAATCCGTAATCATTCGGGGTAATAGTTAAATAAGGTCCTTGTATTAAAAAATATAATGAAGCAAGCAATGCCATCTCGTCCCCAGGACCGGCTTTGAGGGTGTGCAAGGTGGGCGACCGCACAGGGCCTCAAAAATTTTAGGGGCACCAAAATTTATCCCGTTAACAATTATATGCATTATTTCTTAAAAACGATGACACTTTATATATAAAGTTTCTTATCGCAGGGCCTCATTATGTAATTTCGCTCAGGGCCTTTAAAAATTTCATAAATTTAGAGACGGCCATGCACGTCCCGAGATAAATAAATGGGTACTTTAACCAATTTGTAAACGAGTTGAAAATACACAAATAATGAGTTTGAATTACCCATATAAATAAATTTGTAACAAAGCATGTTCTCACCCCAAAAACATAAGTAAAATCAGTAAAACGTGAGGCTATAAACTCACCTTGAGTGAGTGTATATCAAGTATATCACGGAAAATGTGTCACGGTAATGATCGAATGCAACCTAATCCAATATAGGTCGTATAAGTACTAATCACGTTGGGTAAGTACAACCATATATAATTCTATATAGCTAATCACCATCTAATTGTTTTAGTGAAATCAAGACTAAATCGCATTTGATAAATAAATACCATGTATTTATACTCGTATAGTCGCATAACTAGTTCAATCGCCTTTGTAAAATAATATTTATAAATTTTAAAACAAATATAGATATTATTTAAGTGTTTCCAAAATGTTTCGCAATTTTTTTTATTAAAAACGAACCAACACTATTCATCTCAGGAAATAGTGCACAAGTTATAAAATAGTGTGTATCTTTCTCGTTTTAAGGCCGTTTCTTTCGTTTCTTATGTCCACGTTTTCGTATTAAGACGACGTATCAAAATATGACATTTTTGTATTTCATGTCCTCTGGTGAACAGTGATTTTTACTGTTCACACCAGTTATTTTTATAGATTAGTTATCGTAAAACCCGTAAATGGCGTATCTTATTCGTTATAGCTCCGTTTTTAGCGATTCTTTCGAGTACGTTCTCGTAATTAAAAGTTCTATCATATAAATGATGTTTTCCAAAATAAATGTCCCTGATGAACAGTAACTTTTTATAAAATTTATTTTATAAACCCGGTATTAACGTAAAACGTATATTTATCGTATCTTTTTCGTTATAAGGCGGTTTTTCGAGTTCTTTACATATTCGGACTCGTCATGAGGTGTACTATCTTTATAAAGCATAATGTGGCTGTCATAAAACACGAACCAAAACAGCCTCTTTAGAACCTTGCCATAATTAATTATGTATACTTTATATATATATATACTTTTCAACTTTATAATTACCACAAGTCTTTTAAAACCTTATATATCATATGTCATACATATAGTAATGTCCATAAGTCCATGATTTGTCCAAGTGAGTCCAAGATAACAAGATTAACATGCCATTTACACCACTTTCACTTGTAACTTATTAAGTAATCTTTAAAACCCTAATTTTGTACATATACATTTTTACACTTAACCAAGAGTGTACAACACTCATATATCCATTTTAACATGATATCATCATCCATATAACATGTACAAAAGTGTACAAATCCATAATCACAAGTAAAAAAATACATCTTACATGTTTAAAAGCATCCTAATGGTGATTTTGCTAAATAGAACATATATACTCATAAAATCATAAATGTAAATTCTTAAAGGGTTTTAGATAACCTTGATGAGATGTATGATGATGAACAACACAACCTAAACCCTTGTTTAGATTAAAAACCAAAGCTTGCAAAGTTAGAAACCCTAGATTAGTTTGAAAAACCTAATCTTTTCTTTCTTGCTTCAACACTTGTAAATGATTAACCAAGGCTTGTAAATACCTTAGTATAGCTTAGATATGATGTGTAAGTGCTTATAAATGTTGTAGTTAAAAATTACATGGATGGTTTGTTGTGGCTTATTTGAGCCGTGGGGTTTGTAAGCAAAAAGGAAGAGAAAAGATTTGATTTTTGATAAGGAAATGCAATGTGTTCGTTTATTCTTTACAGGCACTAATCTATCTCTTCATTATAAAAAATATTTGCATCATATCACCATTGACTATAAGTGTCATCATACTAGTCCAAGGGTGGCAAATAAAAGGCCATGCCGGTGGGTTTTGGTCATTGGAAATCACAAGGAAACAAGGGGAGTGTTTTAAGGCTTTTTCTTGGTCAAAACTAGTTAGTCTTGGTACCATAATGACCAAGGTGATGTACATTTGATTTTGCTAGGTTCTTGGTGTGCTTCTTGTCTCCCTAGACATACATATACACAAAAATAAGGTGAGGGAAGGTACAAAACTATCTTTGATCTTTTATTTGATGAATACTTGCATTATTTAAGGTTATATGAAGTATAGATTAAATACAATGTACAATTTGTACATTGTAGGGTTTGGTTTGAACTCTTTCATGAAGAATTTGGATAAGGTGATAAATACTTGAAGTTTTATATAAACTTTTGAGTATTGGGTACAATTGTGGGTATTTGTTGAAGCGTAGAAAAGTTTTGGTGGTTCCGGGGAGGGATATGTCCTAAAACATATTTCTTTCGCGAAACGTACCAATTAACGTGAAACCACGATAAAATAAATATGAAACCTGTTAATAATTTTCCTTAAAAATAATTACTTACCACTGCTTGTTGTAAACTTTGAATTGTTTTGATGTACCGGTTACATTGAACGATAATTTCTTGGTACTTTACAGGGATTTAATTTAACGATTACGATTTAAAAGCAAACGCGTACTATACTAAAAATAACTTGTGAATTTATTTGACATCGTAAATGACCTAAAAACTGGTGTGTTTTTAGTCTCCCCCCGTTAAATGAGCTTTGTACCCATGGCTTAAGACGCGGCACTTGACGACGGTGCGGTCTTTGTGAAGAGGTGTGGATATTTCTTTCAGAATTGATCCTTGCGTTCCTAGGTAAACTCAGGGCCTCGCCCAGAGTTCCATCAAACTTTGACAATGGATTCGGGATGTGGTTTTAAACATTCTTGACCTTTCGATCATGATTTATGAGGGTTCCTCGTTAAAATAAAGCTTCTCCTCTATATGGAATCATAAACGCGAACAGTCTAATGGTTCGTCGGGTTTAGCACTTCTTTAGTTGGATCGTGGAAACGTATGATGAACCCTGTTCAACTCTTGAGGTAGCTCAAGCTTGTAAGCAATGGATCCAACCTCTTCTATCACCTTGGATGGTCCAACATACCTGGGGTTTAGCTTCCCTCGTTTGCCAAAGTGCACTTCTCTTTTCTAAGGTGATACCTTCAACATGACTCGGTTTCAAACTTGAAATTCTAAAGGCTTACGCCTCTCATTGGCGTAACTCTTTTGGCGAGCAAGTTTGATAGCGGATTGTCCTAGGATGACTAGTGATGTATCTCAGCTTCTTGGCTTAGGGTTTGGTATAAGATGGCGTCGACTTTATTGTAAGATTGTATAAGAGTTTACTTAGTTATTATGATTGTTAGTTTGGTTCCTTGGTGATTAGGTTACATATATGAAACACGCACCAAAACTTGATATAATAGAAAACTGTTTCTTGACAAGTTTTAAGGTGACTACTCTCAGCATGGCATGGTCCTTCCTGAATTATACATAGTTGATCAGGCCATGTATAATTGAGGACTAATGATGCATTGCTCATTTTCGTCAAAATAGTGTTATGATTTCATGATATTTGTGAGAGTTTCATAGATAAATAAGTAGAGAATTAAAGTAATTCGGACGGAATTTCCACAACACATTGATTTGATAGCTAAGTTGGAATTGTTCGTACAACACAACGGAAATTTAAGAGAAAATACAACGAGGATTTCTTAAAGGAATAGAGTCTAAGCATTGATATCCTTCTCTATGTCGTTAAGGTCTTAATTGGTTTCTCCTCCTCCTAAGGCATGCACCATTCTACGTGCTCCAGTACCTTCAGCTTGGTTTTCATAGTTCTGGTTCTTTAGCTCCAGGCAATCACTCCTGTAGTGCCTTGGATTCCCACATTCATAGCAAGTGAGAGTTCTCTGATTGTTAGTACAGCAGAACTCCAACAGTCTCGGGTCAGATGGCCGACTCTCTTATAGTTTGAGCATTTTACAGTGCATGGGCCATTGTGATGAAACTTGCACTTGTTACACAACGGTAGAGTTCCAGCATACTCTTTTCTTTCACCAGTCCCAGCGGCGTAAGCTCGGGCCACATTCTGCCTCTTGGGAAGTTGTTGTTGAGCTTGGCGGTTATTGTTAAGTTTCCTCTTGTTCTCAGCTTAACGTTCAGCAAAAGTGCTGATTTTCTTATCCATCAACTCTGTTGCCATTTCAGTAGCTTCCTGCATGGTTTTTGGTTTTGACACCACAACACTGCCATGAATCATGTCGGGCAAACCACCGACATACCTTTCAACCTTGTCAGACTCCGTAAATGACCCTAAAACACGGGGTGTTATAAAATATCAGGGGAGTTTCTCATTCTAATTCTTTTTAATTCCCGTATTTAATGTTTTATGTATTCAACGAGGACGTTATATAATTCAAGTGGGGGATGAAATTAGAATGTTTACTTGTCCTATTTTTCACACTAAAATGCTAAAATTATGCTCAATTTTTTTTTCAAGCATGCTTTTGTGAAATTACTTGATACATAACCTGCACACAATAACACTTGTTAGATATTATGAGGATTTAACCTTATCAGTTTCCAAATGTTTACCTAAATTCCACAAAAATATGAATGTGCCAGTGATGTTGTAGACTTTAGAACTTGGCTTAGTATATCTATTCGAGATCGCAATAATGAGTACTATGGATTTAAATGGAGTAACTTGTTTAAATTGATAAATTTTAGGATTACACCCAAATTGATTTTACATGTTGCTTATTAACTAACTACACCGGTTAGTTAACCCCCATATAAACCCTTTGTTTACTCTCACTTTAAGAGTAAGATACCCCTAAAACAACCCATAGAGCCAATCCTTTAGGAACTACACCAAATATTTGTTTCGTTACACCTTTACACCTTAGCCTACCCTATTATATTAAGTTTATTTTACAGTTGCTAGTTGCTTAAAGTGTAGTTTGTATTTCCCAAGTCTTGTGTCTATTTTTTGGTTTTAGGTTGGAGAGAAAATTCGCACATCGAATGGGAATGTGTATATAGTCAAAACTGTCATGTTATTTTTACTCCATCACAATAATTAGTACGTTTGAAGAATTGATAGATTTTATCCAGAATTTATTAGGATCGTGAAGACTGTGAAACTTCACGAGTTTCGTTAACCCTTAGAATAGTATTAGAAAAAAAATGGAAAAAAATTTAGAAAATTACACAAAAAAAAGAGAGAAATATGTTTGAAGATAATCTTTCGACAACTAACTAAGGAATTACATGAAGGGATCGAATTATTAATTATACAAATCGACGATGTAAGAGTATGTATAAATGTGGAAAGAATATGCCACTTGTCTTGTAAAGTATGTAAAAAGTTGGGATGATGGGAAGTTGACCGTTTCAGGAAGGCAACTTAGGTTTGGGAAGTTGACCGTTATGGGAACGCCAACTTAGGTTGTTGTTTTTTATCTATGATCAAGACGTTGTAAATAGTTGTGTCTTTATCATGGTAACAGTCGGAAAAAGTGTCTAGCAACTTATATTTTAGACTTAATCTATTTGTTTCGTAATTTTTATTTAACAACAATTTATTTCCTTTTTCCTAATCATTAACCATGGGTTTTACGCGAATGAGGATGTGATTGAGCTTGCATGTCTATTTCGTCGTTACGGCCATGTACGCATGTCTCAGCTGCCTTGTTGGTTTATTACTATTAGTGAAAGTTAGAAGATCCATACCCAACATTACTCTACTATTCCTACTCTTTAGCTTATTCGAGGTGGGAGTGAGCAGTCACATGTGTCTATCCCGTCGTTATGGGTGTGTATGTGTGGTCTTTGTCGTCCTCCTGGAATATTGGTATCGATAAAGATTAGTTAGAGTAATCAACCCTAAGCCTTCTCATACAAACCCATATTTGCCTTTATAAACTTGTTACTCCTTAGTTTTAGCGGTGGAGATGTGTATTCTTGCCAAGCTTATGATAGAATACTCGTCACGACCGAGCAGTTGAGCGAATTAGTTACATGTTACCACATAGATTAGTTGAGTAATTTGAGTGTTTTCATCTTCCTATTTCGTGAGGTGTTTGGTTGTGTACTTGTAATAGATCAAATAAATGCTTTAACGGAAAATATCCTTAAGGATACATTTTTATAGACTTCTAAAGGCTACTTGAGGACAAGTAGGATTCAAATGGGGAATATTTGATGACATCAAATAATGTCTATTTTATAGCATCATTTATCCCATGATATTAACCTATTTTGTATAATAATTGCAAAGAATTGTTACTTAATCATTTATATTTGAGAATTGCAGTAATTATGAAGTACTTAGAGAATATTAGCAAAAGGCGCGCATTCTGGAGCTTAAATGGAGATATTTTGAAGATTTATTATTCTGACAACCAATACGCCGTATCCATCAAGGAAAATACGGCGTATCCTGCCTACACTCACCAAAGACCACAAAGGAAACTTGTTCAATACGCCGTATCCAGAGAAGACCTATACGCCGTATTCAAGATATAGTATGTGAATATTCTGGAAGATATCAAACGTGGTCCCTACTCCAAGAAACTCCAATACACCGTATCCAATCCATTGGATACGCCGTATCGAACCGACTTCCAGACCCTATAAATATAAAACTCAAAAAATGAGTTTTAAGTGTGCTAAATCATATTCTCGATACCTAAACCATAAAAGTCAATTTTCAGAGGAAAAAAAGAGCAGAAGAGGTCTTGCAACGCATTCCAATCCATAGAAGTCAACGTGTAATTTCTTATACTTTTGTAATCGTTTAGTTTTTGGTATCATTCGTTAACTCGATTAGTTTACCTTGGCTAAAACAATTACTCTTGTATTAATTATGATGTTTGAAGGGTAATACCTTCGGGTATTAGCCATTATTATGAAGATCTGAATGTTTGGTTTTGTTTATATCTCGATTGCTTATGTTATCGTTGCATACTTGTTTATGTTTATCAACTTTTACTTGTTTACGTGCTTTTGTATGCGAGCTATCATTCAACTGGATCTAGTGATACGGACCAAGTAATCTGGATTCCAAGATAGCTCTCCATATAGTAGTTTATACATCTAGAACCATTGGATCACAAGTATTGTCCTTCTAAAATTGTGCTAAGGATACGCTTCTGGCTTAACTAGTTAACGGAAATTGCCTTTGGTTTATTGAACATGTTGACTAGTAGGTGAATCTAGATAATTCAACAAATAATGTTCTGATTCCATTAGATAGTTGGACAAGTGGACTACTAGTGTATAAATTGCCATTAAGCAGTAAGTGGGTAAAGTCTCTATGAGCTAGGGTTTAACAAGATCACCATTGCTTTAATCCCTAAGATAGATTATAATCAGCAAATAAGGATGCTTTATGCGGATGCTTTAATTGTGACAGAATTAATGTGTCTAGGTCTTAGGATGAAGTCCCGCCTAAGTCTAAGAATGATATGCCTCTTCGAGATAAGTAATCATTGCACTGAATAAACAAACCAACGTTCTAATCGGATTAATGATGGCTAATATAGTTTTCTATCATAAGGCTCGACCGCTCTTTTATCTTCTATTAATTTGCTTGCGTGGGTTAAAGTGTCTTGAATTAATTGTAGTCACCAACAAACCCGTGCCAGTCTCTCAGGCTGAAACCCCCCTTTTACCTGTTAGAATTAGGATTAGTACTAACATAGGATTAACATAGGTTTGACTTAGATTAGAATTAACTTAGATTAGATAAACCAAAATATAAATAAATTGAGAGATTTAACCTCGCTTCAAGTGTTCGACACCCTACTTACCACGAATCTACCACCGACCGGGTACACTGCCCATTAAAGTGTTGTTTTTGGTTAAGTTGGCAAAATATAAATTTAAAACTTGAACTATCATAAATAAACACCACACAATGACACATCAGTTCCACATTTGTTGTTTCATTTAATTTTTATCTCTTGCTATATGTTTTTTTGTTATCTTGTTTAGGTGACAAAAAATGCCTCGAGCAATTGTTGGTGACACTCTACTTACCAAATCTTACATACCCAAAGTATCCAAAATACTCGATATTTCCCCTGTTATTGCTCAATTCTACAAATCCATCAAAAACCATTGTATTCATGAGGGTCGAGTTGTGGATGAACTCTATTACAAATCCAACCATATTGAGCGTTATTTTACTAACATTCGTTTCAATTGCCTTTACGAAATTAATGAGCCAATTGTTTCTCAGTTCATTCTAGATATTTATATCCAAGTCACACTCCAAACAAGTGACTTCGGTCATCTTCTAATCTCATTCATGATCCAAAACGAATTCATCACTCTCTCGCTTGCAGAATTCGGCCGAATTCTCAATATTCCATACAACGGTTAAGCCGTCTTCACAAATGAATGGGATCTTTCATCTCTTTCTATCTTTAAAGACCCCGAAGGACCATATCATACTGAGCTTCCTACTCCTGATGAAATTCGTTGAATTCTTCAATTTCAACACATTGAGTCTAACCGCACTATCAAAAGCAAAAATCTCATTCTCATGCCAAATCAAATCCTTACCAAAGAATTAAGACAAGACATGAAGCGTTGGGAAGAACTCATTCGTGAGAATGTGTTTAGATTAGGAGGCCATCGGGACCATCTTCCGGCGTATCTCGTTCACATGTTATATTGTATTGTTACCGAAGAACAATATAATCTTGCTTATTTCTTTGCCAACAGAGTTGAAAGTGCTTGGGCTACTCCAACTGCTAATCTACCTTATGGTGTGTTCTTGACACGTCTCTTTCAACACGTCATGGAAATCTATCCTCATCTTGACAATGGCATTTACATTATCGTTGACATGGTCATGTGTCCACTTGCTCTAAAACAAACTCGGAAACCCCGAAGTGATCGTGGAATGCAAAAAGCACGGCACTCTGTCTCTTCGTCATCCACTCATCATTTTGTATCTCATCATGAAAATGATGGAGAAAATGAAGGTACTTCCCGTGCTAGTACTCCATCCCCTACTTCTTAGCTCAACTCTCTTTCACCACTAACTCACCAAACATACAACATTCCTACGACCTCGCAATAAAGTAACGATCTTCTCTTCAAGCGACAAACATCTTTACTCAATCGTCAAAAACAAATGCATGAGGAAATAAGAGGTGGATTCAAGTCATTTGGAAAAGCACTTAGAGGAGTATTTGGAAAGAAGAAGAAATAAGTCAAGAAGAAGTTGTTTAAATAAGTTTATCTAGTTAAATTGCTTAGACTTTTTATGTGTTCTTAGTACTCATTATGTTAGAACATTTATTTGCTTGCATGTGATGATGGTCTAATTTACTCGAAGTAACTTTAACTTATTTAGACATATTAGTATTATTAATCCTTATGCTTATTCTTGCTTAATATGCCATTCAAATGCTTTTTATCCTATTATTATCTTTTTGATACATGCATACACTACATAGGACTTGCTGAAAATTGTACATCAAACATAACTTTTCTCACAGAATTTTAGCAAAACTCAAAATTTGGTAGCCCGGAAAACGTCAGATAGACGGCCCCCTTAGCTCATAAGGGCGATCCCCTTATTGATAAGGGGGCCAACCATATAGATAAGGGGCCGGCCTATCTGCTCACAGGTTTTATAGTTTCTTTCTGCTTTTTGACTCTTTTTTAGGCTCAGTTATCCTTACCCATAAAACACGAACATCATTTGGAAATGCTTAAACTAACTCAAATTCAAACCACTTCTAAACCATTTTCTTCCAATAAATTGCCTCCTATTTTTCACTACCAATTCATCATCTTCTTCATTCATCATCAACCATCATTACTTCTATGGCATCCACTAAAGCTTCCACTTCTAAACCTTCCAAAAGACCAAAAATCAACATAATTCCACCAAGACAATTATTCATTGACCTTACTCAAGATGACACTAAACCCCCTTTACCAAAAAACCAACTCTCATCCCCAAGTGCACCAAATGCACCTTCAAAAACACCATCAACTAGGACCACTTCATCATCCTCTATTGCTTCCAAACTTAAATCACTAACTTCTTCCATATCCCCTTCAACTAATGGCTATTTGAACTCACCCATATCACCTCCTCTAAGAGTACCTCCACCATCTCCAACACAAGAAAGTAAACCCATGGACATTACCATTACTTTTTTACCAATAAATCCATTTGACATTAATTTCAATACTCCTTCACCTTTAATGCCTTCACTACCTCTCTTTGGTCATCCTATTTCATGGAACTTACTTGAAGCACATGGAGCAACATGCTTGTGTTGTATCCACAACCGTACACTCATCTTTGGCTTAAGAGATGAACTTCAATACATGTTTTCCTACATTGAACACATGCTTTCACAACCTCCAAACTCACCACCACCATCAATCTCTCCAAACTAAACATAATCCATGTTTAGTCACTCATGTTCTAAATAATTTTCACCAAACATTTTGCAAGCAACTCTTATGGAATTCTAGAAAAATTAGGAATTTTGTAGTTTCTATTCATGTATGATGTATTATGCTTCAAGCATAATATTTAGCCTTAATGTATGCATGTTGTAATATTGTATTTCATACATAATATTTTATGTTTAATGAATGCACTTATGGTCTTCTAGTAGTTAATTATTTTTGTGATGGTTGACTCCTATCTATATAGTTGAGCTTTGTTAATTGTCAAGTATTGTAACCATGCTTGCATATTTTTCCTTTGTCTTTCCTATATGTTAGAAATATTGGTCTTGTTCCTCTAACTTGTTTTTGTTGCAAAGTTACCATAGCTCGATTCCTTGGTGTCCTCAAACGAGAGGGAGCACACATCAAGGGGGAGCGTTTATTCCATCAGACAAAGCCTTTTTGATTCTACAAAAAGGGAGAGAAATGAAATAAAACTCACTAAATACTTGTTTAAGAATAATTTTACATTTAATGAGTTTAGATTTTGTAATCTTAAAAAAGGGGGAGATTGTTGATAGAAATAATGCCTAAAAACGTTATTCATATTTTTTGACTTCTCCACGTTTTGATAATCACAAAATGTACAAACGCTCTATGTAAAATTAAACGTAAACAAGTAATTAGTCATAAAATTTCATTTCGAAAATTAATCACTTAAAGGTATGAATAAATAAATGCTTAATTTATTTGTGATCAAAGGAATTTATTTTTTCTAAACCTTACATTTTTATAAAATGTAACAAACATTTTTAAAACTTATACAAAACATTTTTGGTATTTACAAGAATGGTTTTATTCAAAATAAATATTTTGAATTTAAATTTTCCCCTTAAAATTGTATAAAACTGATCCAGGAAACACCTCCCCTGGAAAAGACAAAAATGGGAGCGTCCTACTATAGGCGACCCCCTTATAGGTTGGGGCGGCCCCCTTATTGATAAGGGGGGCGACCATAGAGCTAAGGGGGCCAGCCATGTAAAACGGCTCCCAGCTCTGCCTATAAATAGTGGACTATTCCTCACAGATTTTTTACCTTTTGCGCTCATTTTCTTTTTGTTCTAAATCAGTTTACACATCTCCTATAATCCTTTGATCATTTAATCTTAAGCTCTTGTTTCCAAGTGATTCAAGCTTAGATCTTCAAGTGCAAGAGAAGAATACTTCTTATTATCAAGCTACAAAGTATTATAGCTTAGTGTTTACGTAACATAGTTACGATTGTGGTGTATCTTCTAATTCATTTATATCTCTTGTGATTATGTGTAATAGTTAGATCGGGTTGATCGTGTTAGCACTTAGGTGAAGTGAATCCTTAGTAAGGGTGGTTAGTATTTTAGGCCTTGATAAACGTGAAAAGCGTGTTGAAGTAATCTTCAAGTATTTCCCGTTAGAATAAATAATCACTTGAGAACAAGTAAAAATCTAATCTTCTGGATGTCGTATCCAAGACGAGAATTGAATTGAGATTTACGTTAATGTTTTTTTTATGCTTGATTATCTTTTTGTTTGGTTTTTGTTTGAGCTAAAATAATACTAAGATATAACTAAAACAGATATGCTTGTCAAGTGAGACGAAAAGATCATTAAGTGTGAAGGAAAGAGTTAATAAAGAACTAGTACCGTCTAAAAAAATTGTTTTCTCACAACGTTGGTTTATTTTTAAAACAAGCCTTTATTTTGGTACAAATTACTCTATTCAATTTTGATGAATTAATACCCGTAAAAATATTATTTTCTCACAACGTTGGTTTATTTTGAAAACGATATCTTATAAATGTATTAATTACCAGATTTGATGTTTGACTATATCTCTGGCTTTTTCCCTTTGAAATATTCAAATAAGAAATCTAAATAATCATAAAATCATTAATCAAAAATCACTTTTTCTCTTCACACTTAATTCATAATCCATTACTCACTTAACAAGCATATATTAACTACTCACTAAACATCATAACTATACTACAAGCAACAAGTAAAGCAACAATAATAATAACTAAGCTAAAAGCAATAAATTGAAGCAACAATAACAAAAATGACTAAACTAAACATGGCAATAAACATAAAAATAGATAAGTAAAAAATATTGAAAAGGAATTAGAAGTCACCAAATTCGGGTTAACGAGCGAGATGATACGATAAATTTCAACAATCCAAAATGCCATATCCAAGCTAATTACCCATAACTCCTTTGATTGCTCTATAACCCCTCTTTAATCATCAATAACCTCTTTTTGTTATAAAGCCTCGCTAAGTAGTTGATTAAAAGCAAGAATTGTTTTAAAATAGAAATTTGCAAAACATGATGATTTATAGACTAAAGAAAACGTTTGAATAGAGGAGATTAAAAAAATGTTTTAAACTTGTAAGACTTGCACTAACAAAAACAAAAGAATCAAATTAAAATGGACATCTATATCTATATATATATAAAGATTGAGTACATCAAATTTAATTTGGAGTATTTACGACTTAAAACCATTATGACCAATAAACAATTTGGCTCTCCAGTTACCCTCAAATTGAATATTTCTGGAAGTTTTAGGGATGTGAAGCATCATCCATGAGGTTACAAAATCATAGAATTTGCCATCTATAAATGAGTTAGGGATGTGAAGCATCATCCATGAGATTTGAATTTTTCTAATATATTTACGTGATCAGGTGCAGGAGTTGCTATGAACATAGTGGTGGTATGTTGTTTATGGTGGCTGACATTGTTTAATAGTGTTGAAGTAGAATCATCAACCCAATTTGTTAGATTTCGAATTGGCCCATTTCGAGCGGATTTTTTGCATTTTGTTTTTCGGCTCATTCGTGGCTACCAGAAATGTACCATTCACTGGAAAACAAAAACCATTATGCCAAAGTCGTATACTTGATGTACGTAAACACATCTTTTATGGTTTGTAAATTTGTTTATTGCTTTATTGTTTCTCATAAGTAATTGAATTTCTTTATGGCAGTTTTCTACCAACTTTGTTGCTATATTTAGCAGCCACAGTCATGCCCCTGGAGTTATATTCATCGCAGATTGCAGCTCATGTTATGGTATGTTCTAAAAGAAATAGTTATTTGAACGAGTTCTTGCATCATTATTTTAGGTTCAACAAGATTTGACCTTATACATGGAGAGAAAATTATTTATTAACACTGTTTAATCATTTTTATTGCTAGCATTAACCAACCCGTTTTCATGCTAATATGCTCATATACTCCACACTAATTATTAAAATTCAGATTTTGCACAAAAACCAAGCCCGATGCAACGCACGGGTTTGGCACGCCTCATATGATTTAAAACTGAGAAATTTAGTGAAAGAAACAATAAGAACATTAAGACGGGTACTAGATTCGGACAATAAAGAAACAAAGACAACAACACACAAAACATTAAAGATTATCCAATTAACACAACTGCTACTCATAGTGTAATAAAAGAAAACTATAATGAAAATTAATGATAATAAATATGGTTATATGAATGGAGGCTCAAAGTGTGTACAGACACACACAATATGTGTGGCGCCCCCTTTTATCTATGCGTTTACCTTAAGCACAATTCATGGGATGAGATGGATTTGAGCTTGGTTATCACATTTCTTGGGCCGCAGCAAATGCATCTCTAAATCTGGGCTGGCCATTAGACTTGGGCTGGGAATTTTAACAAAGTTAGTCTTGAATCTTGAGTCCTTTTAATAAGTATGGGTCGGTCCGACCCATATAAATGGTGTCGGGCCAACCCAATAAAAGATGAAAGCACCATCGGACTTGAATTTTCATGCTCTTTCCAATGGAGTGCTCGGGGAATTTTTATGACTTCGTCTTGACCTCGAATAATAAGTAAACTTGATTGAATCGAACCGAAAGTCTTTGTTTTTTGCTTCGTTTTTAATCATTTGTACCTGCAAGACTTAAAAACACAAACCAAACATATTTGCAATAATATTAAGCATATTTCATGTTTTTAGTCCAACTAATAGTGTTTTCCGGGTTATAAATGATGTGTATTTAAGCACACATCAAATTCCCCCACACTTAGCCATTGCTGGTCCCGCACGCAATGTTTATAATACACACCCGAAAAGAAATAATTTAAACGCCCTTAACTTATAACCCTTCACATCAGACAAGAACAGAAAAGGTCCATTAAGAAGGTTTAAAATCATTTGTTTCTAAAGCGCTCCTGTTTTAACCACTTATTTAAAACTAGATAAAAACTAAGATAAATTTTTTTATGAAATTTATTTAAAAAGGCTTTAAGAATGGGAGTTTGTCATCATTGATTTTCACAATCCCCAAACTAAGCTAAAAACAAAATCACAGTTAAATATAAAATTAGATGCTAACACTACTCATAAATGCTAATTTTGTAAGTGTAAACTAACTTTTCGCTCCCATTATTCCTAAATCCTTTAAGAATTTTTGATGTGTCGTTGTGTGGTGTATATTTTATTGATTTAAATTTTAAATTTATATTTTTCTGACTAAACCAATAACAACACTTTAACGGGCAGTGTACCCGATCGATAGTAGTTTCATGGTAAGT
>BQNB010154385.1:0-15525 GCA_026074375.1 Tanacetum coccineum | reverse complement strand
CATAAATTTGGATAACATTCAATTTAGAAATACTTGTGTCCAAAGTAAATCAAATAATGTGTTCAAAACTCACGGTTTCATATATATGTATTCAATGATCTCAAATCATGTAGTAAGCAAATCAAACTTTAATAAGTACATAAGTAAACAACCATGTATCATACATGTATTAGCAGTCATGTAGAAAGCAAGTAAAAGCTTTAGTAAAAATAGTCATGTAACGCTTAAGTAGTAGAAATCAATAAGTTTTCTTAGTAAAACGAGCATATATCCTCACCCCGAAAACAGTTTATGAAAACTATTCAAAGAGAAAAGGTGGGGCTATGAACTCACTGTAAGTAGAAGTATCAAACGAGAAATTCAACATAGAAAGAACGACGACAATGTCTCACCCGCGACCTATAATAATGGTGTGCGTATTATAAGAATATAATTTATAAGAAAAATGCATAAATTGAACATATAAATAATATGTATGTATTCTACATATGTATAATGTTATACCATAGAATCCATGTGCACGCCTCGACTTCTTATTAGTACATTCTAAGTTTTTTTGATTTGGACCGATTTTCTTAGTCACTTGACAACCTTTGAAGAAATATCAAACGACCTCAAACGTCTTCCATGCTCCATTTCTAACAACCTCAATGTGTTAATAACCTACTGTATTTTTCCCAAAAATGTTTGACAAGTCTAACTATTATTCAAAAATCCAACGACTCGAAGTGTCCGGAAAATGACCTGCTACAACCACCTAAAAGTTTCACTTGATCAGGCCTATTTAGACCTTTCAATAAAATCCAGAAAAATTCCAAAAAATCCTATACATCATGAACTTACTACAATAGAAATTTCATTAATTGAAAATGTGTTTTGATATGACTGCTACCCTCACAAACACAACTCAGAAATCTATCCCCAAATGCATATTTGACAATGAATCTCGTAAAATCACTTTGACTAACCTCTGCTCACTTTTAACTCATGAAACCACTTTGGTTGGAAAGTAGACTCTTTATAGTTTTTTTTAGGGTCAAGAAAATCAATAAAAGCTATCTGAATGACAGAGTTATGACTCACAAAACGACTCAAAAATTTGTCCAAATTCTTATTTTGAATTTACAACGATTAACCCATCCAAACGCACCCATACTCTAACTAATTATACCCAATTCGATTTTAGACACAACCGAAAGCTTAAGTATGACTTATTTGTTACAAATAATTCTCGTTATAATATTTCAAGTTCAAACGGTTTCTACTATGCCAAATGATCATTCTTAAATTTTTACCAAATTTGACTTTTTTAAAATATGTGTTTTTCCTTAGTTTGACTTATCAAAAATGACCCGCCAAAAAGCGTTATTAAATATGGGGTATACTAGCGTTTGACAAAAAATGACATTCCAGACAACTTTCAGTTAGGGTAAACATCATAAATACTCTATGTACTAACTAAAATAACCCATTATGCTTCTGGTACTATTTTTTGACTCATTCTGATTATTGAAGTACTGAAAATGACTCATTCCACTTAATTATTAAGGGCAATTTGGTTATTTACTTAATCTTCATCTTCCACATCTGATAAACTCTATCAACCACCATTAATTCCGATTGAAAACTCATCAAACACAATCTAACAAGCCAAACATAGTGCCAGTCACTTTCACTTATTTCTTAAATCATATTATCATTTAAATCAATCTTCTTATGCACATTATAATTTTAAGTTTCAAGATCTATTTTTGTCACAGATCCAAGTTCCACTCACCACCATTCAAACCCCATCTCTATCGCACCACCACCACCTGCCGCAACCTCCGCTGCCACATACCTCCCCATTCACACAGATGACAACATAGTTGATCTATTTACAAAACCAATGACACTCAATAAGCATTTTGAACATGATATGGCGATTGGAATTGTTCCTGCTAGTAGTCTCATGTAAACCTATGATGCATTAGTTAGTATTTAGATAATAGGATGTTAAACGATTATTATTTTCTTTTATGAATGAATTAATATACGTGGTATCTTGTTTTCCTTTTTTATAATAATTGTGTCCTATATTTGCATCTTTATATCCATGAATGACTTGTCGTATTCTAAAGCTATGTCCATTACCAGTTAACAATATGGGAATATTGTTGAGACAAGGTAAATGTGAGTACTGGTTGTATTCCGGAGAATACATAAAGATGATTCTGCCAGCTTCACATGTTATTCAATGTGGTTGAATATTCGATCCCCACAGTGTGATAATCACTTTATGGATCGGCGTCATTGGGTGCATTACACACATGGCGAAAGTTATGTGTATCCTTAGACTTGAGATGCAAGTGGGGTTTTGCATGTATGGATGGCATTTCTTGATAATAAGCCTACCGATTATCTGTCAAAAGGTAGTTATAAGGGCTATTTTCAGAAGTGTTTTGAAGTATATGACCGAAACATGTAGTCAAAATAGAATTCGTTCCTCCACTTGAGTAGGAGTAAGATACTTACTGGGGCCCTCGTCGGTTTGATCAGATATTTGCATGGGCGTGCCCAACATGTAGTTAAGATGATTCTTTTTACATTTGGTGATCTGAATCAAGTACATATGCGAGAAACAGAATCGTTAAAGTATGAAATGACTACTGATCCATATTCATATTTAACATGTATATAAAACAAAGGGATAGGACTAACTAAATCCATAGAAGGCTGAGTTGTTTTCCAAAAACTGCAAACTCATGTATTTCTGGGAGCATTGATGATGTTGCTAGATTATTTATCAATGTTAGTATGTTATATAATATGAATGAGACATTCACAAGTGGGAGCTGTTGGGTTTGTGCTCATGTCATACGAATATTTATACGGCTAGAAATACGAGAGCCTATAGGGTCACACACGTTATACATTTAGGTATCATTCTATTAATGTGAATAATAATATATATGTATATTTATTATTTATATTAATATATGATGTGACGAATAAACACTAACGGTCGTTAATTAGTTAATTAATTATAACTAACTAATAAGACTTTTTAATTAATTGTAATTAAATATAATTAACCATAAATAATTAAAAAAGTTGAAAAGTCAACCCCAATGGGGTGTTTCTTTGTGTTCGACTGGCCAAACCCAAAGGAAGGGGTGTTTAGGCTTTTAGGCTAGCTTTTTCTACAAGGTATCTATTTTAGGTTAAACCCTAAATACATCCCTATATAAAGAGGACCCTAGAGCTCATTATTCTCATCTCTTGCTCTCCTCATTCTCTTGTTCGATCGCAAGAAAGAAAACCAAAGGGTTTTCTGGTTTTGGTTTTTGTGTTATCATATTCGTTGGTCAAGAACTAGCATTCGGGTGATACTGCTTGACGTGTAGTGTATGAACTTCGTGGAGGTTACTTACTTTAGTAACTAGAAGTCGTTTTTCGGTAAAGCACGTTTATTACACACGTGCGTGTACTTTAAGATCCTCGTTCTTTACTAGCTTGATTGCTAACGGTATGTTTTCTTATTTATGTTTTATGTGTTATATATATGCTATATGAATAGATCCACTGCGTAGCTCGTAGAATATTAATTGTAATATTATTTGTTATTAGATAACAATTTACAACATTTACTTATGCATTAAGGTTTGAATTTGATGCGTCCAACAACGAAGCGGAATATGAAGCCCTAGTAGCTGGCATGTGGATCGCGGAACAAATGGGTGTAAAGAACCTGGTAGCCAAAGTAGACTCACGCCTCGTGGCGAATCAAATCAATGGGTCGTACGAAGCTAAAGAACAAAGCATGATCCAATACCTAGAAAATGTGAGATTTCGTATTTTCAGGTAAATAAATTTATTATATTTATTCTTATTTTTACCATTTGGAAAATTTTTACTCTTACTTTTACCCGATTCGACAAATTCTGTGTTCCTAGTTAAATTTGAGTCGTGCTTGAAAGTTCTTAATAAAACGACCCTAAACGACCAAAAACGCACATAAAATGCCATAAATATGCTTGTTTTTGTGTTTGTACTGTGCAGGTACCGGATATTCACTAAAGGACGAAAAACAAAGCCAAACCGGACAAAACCAAGCACGGATTTGAAAAGAGCGCGAAAAACCAAAGCCAAAGGTACAAAAGGATTGAAAACGGAGCTAAAACGGACATTTCCGGATCGACTCGACAACGTTTGTGCATTTAATGAAGTCAAGACGAAGTCAAAGTCAACCCCGGGATACTGCATTGGAAAGAGCATGGAAAAACGAACCCGGAACCCTATCATGATAAAATGGGCCAACCCGTACCCGAGTTAATGGGCCGGGTCAGCCCAATAGTATTTATATACTATCAAAAAGCCCAAAGTTAAAACTAGCCCAATCCCTTTTTATTAAAAAAAACCAAACGGGCCCAACATATATGAAACCTGGCCCAACCCTTATATCCCCCTAACAGTCGTTAACCAATAATACCTTTCACCCTTTACACCGTTAGTCCCTGAAGGACTAACGGTGCAAACCCTCACATAACTCCAGGGACCAAAGATGAACAAAACAAGGACGTGTATTGCAAACCCATAATACACTTTCAAGGGTCAAATTTGCCAAACTCCCAAATCACACCCTGCTCATAGTACTGTACATCTCCCCCACTTTTCCCGCCAACATCCATTACCTGCCATAACCAGACAAACCATCACTATCCCACTTCCCCCCACCTCACTACAATCCAATGCCACTTTGGCAATCCCAAACCACCCCATTGGCTATACGAATCAAGGGACAAGATTGAAGAACTTGGGCACTACTCAAGATAAAGGGCCAAGATGTGTTTTGGTTTCCTCTCACAGCAAAAACACAACAAGCACACTATGAAGAGAAGAGGCAGCTTATAAAAGAGAAAGAAGACAGAAGTAGAAAAAGAGGAGGAGGAGTAGATTAATTTAATTTTTAATGTTTTTAAATTTATGTTTTTAGTCTTTTAAATTCTGTCATTTAAGTTTTTCAAGCCTTGTAATCTTTTTATGTTAATGAAAATTTTAGTTTTAAGTTTATGCAAATCTGTCCCTTTTTATTTTTGTCATTAAGCTATCTTTGTTCAAAAAGTCATTTCCATAAGCTTTAATAAGCTTGTACACCCTGTCTTAATCATAAAAGCTTTTACAAAAGCTTTTTATGAGTTTACTGTTTCATTAAGCAAATTGTTGGGTTTAAGCCCTTTGGATGATAAGCCAGACAAGGATGGGCTTATGGGGTATTCACAGCTTACTTAATAAGCTGAGCTTGTATCTAGCTCATTTGAGCATTTATAAGTCCTTGTTTGTGCAAAGGACAAGGTGCACTCTCTTTAATCTCTTTAGCTTATTTTCTAACTCAGCTTATTACTGTTTGCTTTTTGTAGTTGCTTATTTAAAATGCTTATTTGTGGTTGAACACTGCTTATTATTGCTTACTAATGATCATTAACCATCTGTTTTTAAAAAAAACATAGCTTAAATCTTTTAAAATCTCTTAAAAAATGTTTTTCTATCCTTAAAGGAGTGTTTGGGTTAAGGGGTCAAACGGGTCAAATTTGGTTACAAAATCGTTTGGGTCACTTGGCTATCTTTAACCACCCTTCTTTAGTTGTTTTTTATTTGTTTTTCAAAGTTTTAAAGTCTATAACCAAGTTTTGAGGTATTTCATATAAGTCTTTGGAACCTGTGGTGTCAAAACAAATTTAAAGTGCTTGTTTGATTAAGCCTTTGAAATTAGTTCTTAAGAGTTGTTTTTGTGTCCTTTTAAAGTGTAAAATGCAGTAGTTAAATGTTCCTTTAGGTCTACTTTTGTTTAAACACATTTGTTAAAAAAAATATTGTCAAGTGACTTTCCTTTTGAAAACAGTTTTTTTTAGTCAACATTTTTATGCTTATTCTGAATTTCAAACTAACTTTTGATTGATGATATTTGATCTTTAAGGTTCAAATTTCATCTGTTTTAAGGTCGCTTGTCCATAAGGATCTTTTTGTTTAACTAATTTAAGCTTAAAAGTTGTTATTTTTCTCTTTTTAAGACCAAAAAAAATTCAGCATATGCTGTCTGATCCAGTCCTTTTCACTTAACTTTTTTAAGGCCTTGCTGAATTTCAAACCTTTATGTGATTGTTGTTTTAGATAGACCATAAGCTGAGCTTTAAGCTGGTAAAAGCCTTAGGCCCATAAGGTTCTTTCTTTGGGCTTAAACATAAGCCCAAAGGTTGTCCCCAAGGCTGTTTTGTCTGCCATTTTTAGCTTAGAGCTTATTTCCCTTTTCTTGCTTATTAGTCTGTTTTCTTTTGCTTATTTTTAGTTGCATCTGCTTATTAAGTGTAGGAGCTTACTTGTTTTTGCTTATTACTGTTTTGCCTTAGCTTATTTGGCCCTAGAATAGCAAACAGTTTAGCTTGTTGTCATTAAGTTAAAATAAGCAAATTGTTGTCTTTAAGCTCATTTTTTGAGCTTATTATAGCTTTTTAAAAATAATCTCAAGTTTTAAAGTTGTTAGTTTTCAGCTTATTTATAACTTTATTTTTAAAGTTTTTAAAAAAGAAAAATTAAAAAAAATGTTTTTCAAAAAGGGAAGGCATGGGGGTCGAACCCATGACCTCCCCCTTCTATAGCACCTCACACACGCACACAAAAACCATCTGCCCTGGGGACTTTTTCGATTTATTGTTGTAACATTTATTATTTAAGTGTGTTGGGTCACTTTAGCTTATCAGCTTTTATAAGCTTATTTGCAGCTTATTTCTTCTAGCTTTTTCGCAGTTTTTATTTTTCTTAGGATTATAATAGTCAAAAGTATTTTTTAGTATTTTTTCATAATTTTTATAATTAGTTTAGTATTTTTAATATTTAATTTAGAGTAAAAATGTTTTTAATTCATAAAAAATAAAATAAAAGTCAAAAAAATAAAATTCTTTTTTTCAAAATTTTCTTTTATCAACTAGGACATAGGAAAAATAAATTCGCACTCGTAGGGTTAAAATTTCTCAATTTGGTTTTTTAAAGAGCGGGGGTTTCGATCGCCTTCTCGTTTGTCGTGCGTTTTTAAGCTTAATTTACTTTGTTTTGGTCTAGTTATCTTGTTCTCTTCCTTTTTAGTCACATAAGGATAAATTAAAAAGATAAAAAATACTTTAGGATTAAAAATTTGAATAAATTAAGGTTATTAAGTCGCGTTTTACGATCCCGTATAGTTTTACTTAAATTCTTCGTTTTAGGGTTTATACTTGTTTTTTTTTTATTTATTTTGCATTTTAAAAGTAGAAATAGAATTCCAATCGAATCTTCGATCATTCAAAGCATTGGTTCACAACCGACAACACGATTTTCAAATTCACGCCTCGTCGGAAGAACGACCCTGGTTCGGTTGTAAACTTAGTGGATAACCGAAGCGAGGTAACCGAAACTTTTGGGTTACAGATACTACAATAATTGATATAATTCTGAGAAAACTTATTATATATTTATATAATTTATTAATATATATAATATAGTAAAGAGAAACTCTTTGTCAATCATCCTCTTAATTCAAGTTATTGGATGATTGCAATCCGCAATACAAACAAGAAAGATTTCAAAGAATTTGGATGAACATGGTTTGTTAGTACTATTCAACAAAAGTGAACAAACCATAGAAGACCTTTAAAACTGCGATTGTTTGCATTGCTTTTTATCACATGAACACCCAAAAAGGAAATTCAGCATTGAAGGAACCAAGCAATAAGGCTAATGCAGGAAGAGCTTGTTACAATTCAAGTTTACAAGAAGTTTTCGGACTTAGTGGATTACCAAATTGAAAAAGGGCTATAGGCCCTATAATTGGTTTTCAAGAGATCAAAAAAGATGAAAGGTAACTGTGATAAGAAAGTAAAAAGCGAAGATTGTTGTTGCCTCATGTTACACACATGAAGAATGGATTGACCATGAAGACGTCTTGCCCCTTTTCAAGAAATGGATGCAATTAATCTATTTTAGCTTATGCTTCATTAAAGTGATTTTGTGGTGTATCAAATGGAAGTAAAAAGTCGCATTTCACTATGAAGGATTAGAAGAAGAGGTGTATGTAGTTCAACCACTAGGATTTGAAGATCTAACTTATCCAGATATAGTATTAAGGTTGAAAAAGCATTGTATGGACTGACAATCAACCACCTAGAGCCTGTATGACAACCTTGTCAAATATATCTATTGGACCAAAGGGTTAGAAAGAGAGAAAATTGTGACTAAGACCTTATTCATCAGAAGATCACAAAGGTTGATAAATTGCGTAGTCCAAGTGTATGTGGATGATATCATCTTTTAGCAAGATACATATGTGGTGAAATCAAAAGAAATTATGGTTTAACATAAGTCAAGACTGCAAGCACACCAATGGAAACTCAAAAGCCTTTGCTCAAGGATGAAGATGGTGAAGAAGTGGATGTTCAAATGTATAGGTCGAAGATTGGTTCATTAAATGTATCTTACAATCTTCAAACCTACATCATGGTTTGTATGTGTGCCTGTGCTAGATTACCAAGTCCAATCCAAAAGTTTTTCACATCTTCATGCTGTGAAAAGGATTTTTAGTTACTTAAAAGGTCAACTAAAATTAGGCCTTTGGTATCCAAAAGATTCTCCTTTTGATTTGGTAGCATACACTGATAGTGATTATGCTGAAGCAAGCTTGGATAGGAAGTCTACAACAGGAGGTTGTCAATTTCTTGGATGTAGATTAATATCATTGGGGGCAGTGCAATGAAATAAACCAGTGGAATGCAAAATATCCACATCAGAAGCGAGTATGTGCAGCTTCAAGATGCTGTGGGACAAGTGCTTGATTCAACAAAAAATCAACTACTAGATTATGGGGTACAATTTTATGCATACCAAAATCTTTTATTAACAATAACTTACATTTCATAATTAAAAATCCTGTTTATTTCATTAAAAAAAAACAAAGCATATAGAGACTAGACATCATTTTTATAAATAATTGCAATGAAAAAAGAAATTTATATCAAATGGTCCAAATGAATCCATACAGACAAGCAATGTTCATATTAATTACAAAAGCCTTTTATGTAAGAAGATTTTCACTATTTGATTTGCTAGTAAATTGGAAATGTTAAATCTTAAAGTCTTTTATCTCTTTATGTTTTGTATGAATTAGTATTGTTATTCATGTCATTAAAAGTTTTATGCTGTATAAGTATATAATTAGTGCTGTGGGCAAGTTATACTTTAATACTGCTCAGTTACTTACTGTTGGTTATATACTAAATACTGTTAGGTATAATTACATATTTTGAAATTGTGAAAAATACTATGGATTGTGTAAATTTCTTGGATTTTGGACTAACATTTTTGCAAAAAAAGCAAAGAAAAAGTGTTGAATTTGTGATAGGAAAAGCTTGTGAAATAAAAAGAACAAGTGATTTTAGTAGTTAAAAAGAAATGGAGAGAATTAGTGGAATAAAAACATAAAGAGAGGCAGTTGTGAAAAAAAAACATACATGAGTGATTTGGTGAGTAAAATAATTGAGAGAATTTGTGAGTTGAAAAAAGTTAATGCTGCTATGCATAAACTTACAACTGCTATTAAAAGTTAATGCTGCTAGGCATAAACTTACTACTGCTGTTGAAAGTTAATGTTGCAAGGCATAAACTTACTACTGCTGTTGAAAGTTAATGCTGCTAGGCATAACTTACTACTGCTGTTGAAAGTTAATGCTTCTAGGCATAAACTTACAACTGCTGGTGAACGTTAATGTTGTTGAGGGTATTTTCATAAATACTTCGATTAAGGGTTTCAATAATTCATTTAATCGATTTCATTCACTCATATACTCTTTAATCTCAAACCCTAACTCAATTTCATCATTCATCATCAAAACCCAACACAATGACGACCCTAAAGTTTGCTGATACTCACAATTTGGTCGCATTTTTGTCTAAACCCGCTAAAAGTGAAGGGTTTGAACAAATTGTGGATTTTCTGAATGCAAACCCTATAAGATATGCACTAACGGTTAATCCTACAATCTATACTTCGTGTATTGAACAATTCTGGTCTACTGTCAAGGTCAAAACTGTCAATGGGGAAGTACAGTTACAAGCCCTAGTGGATGGGAAAAAGATAATCATAACTGAATCAACTGTGAGAAGAGATCTTCAACTGGAAGATAATAAAGGTGTTGATTGTCTACCCAATGCTACCATCTTTGAACAGCTTACACTAATGGGGTATGAGAAAATTTCACAGAAGCTTACTTTCTATAAGGCATTCTTTTCCCCACAATGGAAATTTTTTATTCATACTATTTTACAATGCCTAAGTTCAAAGACTATTGCATGGAATGATTTTAGTAGCACTATGGCATCAGTAATCATCTGTTTAGCTACAAACCAGAAGTTTAACTCTTCAAAGTACATTTTTGAAAGTATGGTTAAGAACCTGGAGAATGTATCTGGAAATTTTTTGATGTATCCAAGGTTTGTACAAGTGTTTGTAAATCAACAACTTGATGGGTTGCCAACTCACAAGAGAACTTACATTGCACCCTCTCACACTAAGAAGATATTTGGGAATATGAGAAGGGTAGGAAAAGGTTTCTCTGGAAGGGAAACACCATTATTTCAAACAATGATGGTACAAGATCAAAAAGAAATATGTGAAGGTTCAGAAATGCCAACTGATCCCCATCACACACCCACTTTTATTCAACCATCAACATCTCAACTTCAAAAGAAACAAAAACCTAGGAAGCATAAGAGAAAGGATACTAAGATACCTTAGTCTACTGGTCCTACTGATAATGTTGCAGATGAGGCTGTCAATGAGGAGATGGATGATAGTTTGGTGAGGGCTGCAACTAGCTTAGATGCAGAGCAGGATAGGGGTAACATCAATAAGACCCAATCCAATGCAACACTTAATGAACCAGTTCCTCAGGAACTAGTTCAGGTAGTGGTCCCAGGTGCCAAGAAACCATAGGGGATACAATTGCTCAAACTAGGTCTGAGAATGTATCTAAACTTTCTAATGATCCACTGCTCGCAATACAATTTGCTCAAACTAGGTTTAGATGTATCTAAATTTCCAAGATCCACTACTCGCAAGAGGTAATACACTTCGAAGTGGTGAGGATAGTCTGAAACTTTAATGAATTAATGGAATGATGTACCAATTTACAAACAAGAGTTCTTGATTTAGAGACTTCAAAGACCACTTAAGAAAATGAACGTTGCAAGCTTAAAGAGGAGGTCAAGGGCTTGAGAAGAAGAAGAGGTCAGTGAACTCATGGGCTTAATAGGATTACAAGGTTGGTTTACGTGTTAGGGTAGAATCCTTTTGAGATGAAGAAAGGTTTGGGTGAGGATGAATTCCATATAGGGGAGGGATAATATGCTATTGATCTGATGAAGGGACATTTACCTGGTTAATGATCAAGATGATGTGATATGTTTGATGTGACACTTTGACTGGTGATGAGGTTAGCAGAATCATGAAGTTGTGCTAAAACTGTGAATTTGACGTTGATAAGTTACTTTGGCTCAGCACTTCTGCTTTTGAAAGTGTAAAACCCAATGTAGGTCCTTATTTACAGGATCTCAATGAGACTAAACGGATTAATAGTCCTTTGAATAAATCCAAAGTTACCTGAGAGTCAATAAACTGTGAAATATAAATATTGATGCCGGAAATATCATTATCGATTCCAAGAGGAACACAGAACGAATACCAAACTTGCTATTACTATTACTATTTGATTAGTGAAGACTCAAATACTCATCTGTTTACAATACTATTCTACGTTCATTTTTATAAACCTTAAGGAATACCTAAACGCGTTAAGTGTTAATGACTTATCTCTTCCTAGATTAACGATAAGTAATAATATTTACTTTTAAATTACATTAGACATTAACTATCTGGTCAACAGTATAATTTAATACTGTCAACTTAAAGTTAATGCTGGCAGCTTAACTTGCTCTACCAGACTTAACTTTCTAATTACTAACAGTACTAACTATTTCTATACAGTACTAACTATAACTACAGACTTAACTTTACTATAAACAGTATTTAAGTCTGTTTACAATATTTTCCTAACAATCCGCCCACTAAACTTGATCTTCATTCATTGAACTTCAAGTTTCTTTTGTTACTTTGGCTCACTTTGGGCTTTAGAGGATTGTCTTGAACTTCTGTCTTCAACAAGAATATCAATCAATCTTTAAGTCTTCAAATCTTGACAGCAACTAGTCTTCATAGCACTCCAATCTTGACTGCAACAAAAATATAGTTTTTGGCAAACTACCAGCCATAAACGGATTTGTTGTGTCTTTACCATGAGCCGTTTGCTATGGACTAGTCAATGTTTAGGTTTGTAAGACCATGGTACATTGATAACCATATGATTTTGAGCAAATCATCAGCTATTAACGGATTTGATAACTCTTTACCAGCTAGCCGTTTGCTCTGGAGTAGCCATGCTTCAGTATAAATACTATGGTGCATTGAATACCATACAATTTTTGGTAAATTGTCAACCATCTAATATGGATTTGCAAGTCTTTACCATAAGCCATAATCTTATGGACTAGTTATGGTTTTTCCACAGCCTTTACCACAAGCCATAAACTTGTGGGCTAGCCAACTCTTCACTTTAACAGATATGGTGAGTTGAAAACCATACAACTTATTTGCAAGTTGTCAACCATAGAACGGATTTGAGAAGTCTTTACCAAGAGCCGTTTGCTCTTGGACTAGCCAGTCCTTATGTTGGTTAGACATGGTGAACTGATAACCATTTGTTGTGTTAGTGCATAGCACCTTCACCAAGTGTTATCCTTCTCAACTTCTATCCTAGGCTTTCAACCCTACACATTTCATTACTTTCTAATGCCTGCTTGTTTTTCCATCATTTTCAACAATCTATAGCAATCTTCATTCATCTTTCCATCCAAAAGCTTCATTTTCAACATTGTTTTACATACCTCAGCAGGAAGTGGATATTTTCTATCAGACAACAAATAAACATCCATAGATTCTAAGTTCAAACAATGTACCCTACTAGTATCATAGTATCTCCAACTTACAATCTTTTGTTGTTCTATCTCACTCCATATAGAATCTGTGCTTAGAGGTTCTTCAAACATAATTCTTAAACATTTCCAGAAACCCTTCTCTAACTTATCCTCAGGCCCATCCAACCCATATCTATTCATTACTATCCTGTACAACTCAGTAAGGTCATCCCTAGATATAGACTTTAACATAGCTCCAAAATTAATGTATACTATATCTGTTCCATCTTCTCTAACAATTTGGTATACTCCTTTTTCTCCTTGTTTAATTATCTTATAAGTAGCTACACTAGGTGTTTTCATGGCTACAGGAACAGGATTCAAAGGAGTTTCAGTACCTGTGTTAGTCTCTTCTTGCTCATCAACCTTATCTGAATCATCAGAGACATTCTCATCCACACTTGTATGCATACCTTTTCTGGCTATTTGTTTTCTTCTCTTTCCAAGCTTCTTTGTTGGTTCATCATCTTTTGCTTCATCATCTTTGTCTTCTTTCAGTCTCTTTGGAGTCTTTGTTTGAAGCTCTTCACCAAATCTTTTCAAACTAAGTATTAGTTATTTATAGAATAAATCATTGAGAATATTATAAGTTTTAAGAATATATTGTAAATCGACTAGGACTCCTTGGTGTATAAAAGGAGATCATATGGCATAAAGTTTATAATTACAATCACAATCTCAATCATCTACACAAGTTCCAAAAACGAGTCATTCATATAATTGTCATAGCTTCAAGGTTTTGTAACCCTAATACTAGGAGAGTATTCGTATTATTCTTAATAATATTGGAGTTTTTATAGTTTGTTAAATTGTGTTACTATTTCATTAAGAATTCTTCTAATATTAAAGATTAGATTCCACATAATCTTTAATACATTCACATAAAGTTTCTACTATATTTGTGTTAGATTTATCTAATATAACTAAACCTTAAACAAGCTTAAGGAATTCGATCTATAGAAGTGGGATCCAACAAGAGGTATCCTACATCCTGGGACAACATAAACTTTATTTTTTACTTCCAACGATTTTATGATTGAACATAGAAAGATCGTAAAATATAAATAAACATTTTTACCGCTTATTTGTATTAACAATGTCCTCTTGTTTGTTGATGACAAAACATAAAATTATTGGAAATAATAAGTAAACCTTATAAGTTTTAAATTGGAGTTTTTACTTCATTCTCCCCTTTTTGTCAAAACAAAAAGAGCGTCAAAGAAAAACTAACTATATATGCAATTGAGTGATCCGAATTGAGTCGAATCTAATGTAACGGTATACAGAAATGATTCGAATTGAATCGAATGTAATGCTCCCCCTAGACGAGGGCTCCCCCTAAATAAGGGCGTCAAGGAATCCAAATGGATTTTGAATGCTATAAAAAATGTTAGTGAGATGGTAATTGTTAGGATTGATAAAAGTGACGATCTTATTGAGATAAAAGTCTTGTAATAAATAGAGAAATAATATTGTGTAATAGGTTAGGTGAAAGGTTCGTGACTAAAATAAAGTAACGAGACCCAATAAATAGTTAAAGTCTAAAAGAGAAGAGCTCCATGCTCATTCTTGTAAATGGGTATAAATACCCCACCACCACCTCATTTGTGAGGTGTGTTTTTAGGTGTCTTGTATGTGTTCTCTTAATCTCATTCTATCTTTTCTCTAATCCTCCTCCTCCTTCTTTCTCTCTTTACTTTCTAATCTTTCTCTCTCTAGACTAAACACTCTATTGCTTTTTGATCCTGAATTCAAGACCTCACAAGTGGTATCAAAGCTACAGGAGCGATTTAGTGTTATTTAAGAGAGCTTATTCGGTCAGCTTATTCTGACAGCTTATTCCAGCAGCTTATTTTGAGCTTATTTTCTACGTATTTCAAGCTTATTCGGTCCTGATCATCTGATGTGTTTATTCTGTCTTTTTCGTGTGCTTATTCTGTTTTTCAGCTTATTTTTCGTGTGCTTATTGAGTCAAACTGCTTAAAAATGTGCTTATTTAGTTTTTAGAGATTATTTTGTGCTTATTTTGCTGATCTCGGTTTTATCGAGATTGTATACTTACGATTTTATCGTAAGTGTCGTGGCAAAATTAGTACAAATATTGCTTATTTGTGCTTATTAAGCAAATTCAGAAGTCAAACTCGGAAAAAGCAGTTAAAATATCAAATTCGGAAGTTTGACCGGTCAAACTCGGAAAAAGCAGTTACAACTTTTGGTCAACGGTCAAACTCGATCGAACCTACCTGTGTCTTTTTGATTTTTCGAGATAACATAGATCTTAAAACCTCTCAAGAAAGCTAACAGTTAAACCATTTACGAAACCAGATAAAAAGAAACAAGAAGTTCAACGATCTCAGTCTAGTTTTTTTTTGTTTCAAACTTATTTCATGACCATAAAAGATCATCACATAAAAGATTTTTTACATCACAGAT
>BQNB010154384.1:0-15525 GCA_026074375.1 Tanacetum coccineum | reverse complement strand
CGTTCTTATTCCATTGGTAAGGACTCGGACAGTGGACTACTAGTATATAAATCGCCGTTAAGTAGTAAGTGGGTAAAGTTTCGATGAGCTAGGGTTTAGTAAGAGCATCATTACTTAGATCCTAAGATAGATTATAATCAACATAAGGAACCTTTATGTGGATGCGTCTAATTGTGACAGAATTAGCGTGTCTAGGTCTTAGGAAGAAGTACCGTCTAAGTCTAGGAATGATATGCCCTTCGAGATAAGAACAAACATGCGTTTTATCGGATTATTCATGGTTGATACGTTTTCCTTACATTAGTTCTTGACCGCTTCTCTGTTATTTGTTTGTCTTCTTGTGTGTGTTTATTACTTTACTTGCCATCAAAACCTTAGGTTAGATACACAAAACCGTGCCAATCTCTCAGGCTGAAATCCCCCCCTCCCTTTTGCATTAGTTTTAGGTTTAACTTGGATAACTAAAATACTGATAGAATTAGGAATTAACGCTCTCGCTCTCAGTGATCGACACCCTACTTACCACGAAACTCTAATTGATCGGGTACACTGCCCGTTAAAGTGTTGTTTTTAGGTATAGTCGGCATAAAATAAATAGTAAAACTTGATACATAAATAACACCTACACAACGACACATCATGAAGCATAGTCAAAGTCTCCACGTTAGTAAGTTATCATGAAATAATGTGTACATAACGTTTGTGTCGTATTGGTGTTATGTTACATAGTCACGGACTGCTCTTTGAACCTAAACTAACGGAAAAGATGCTCTTGCTTTTGTTGCTCTCTATTGTAATGGTTTGTGTTGTGTAGGGTAAGTAGCTAAACGCATACGGCGCTTTCAAAATAAGTTTAAAAAACATGAATCCGTTTCATCAATGTAATAGAAAACTTGTTAGTTAAAATGCCATGTTATTACTACGCACAACTTAAATGTTATTCTTGTATATTTTATATGAAAATTGATGTACCCGTTTTGTTTTTTAGTTGATACGATTGAAATTTGACCACATACATACTATTATTGATGGTATAAGGTCTAATAAAGAATTTCTTTTGGCTTTTTTTTACAAATAGCGAAAGAGGCATGACTATTTTACTTATACGGTTGCCTTTTGATTTAAAACCATATCCGAAAAAATAACCAAACATTAAACACAACTTATTTCCCTATTATGCTAATTTGTTCAATTTGACTTGTATAAGAGTAAATTAATATAATTATCTTACCCTTAAAACAGAATATGACCGAGTAAATTACTATAAACGGTTTGACCCTTAAAATGGAATATGACCTATTTTATAATGATTTATTTCATTAAAAACTTTAAATTGATAAAAAAAAGTAGTATCTTTTACATGATCAGATAATATTTCCTAGCATAAGCATTAGTTGGATAATCACGGCCAAGTCATAGTCAATGATGCACATATCAAGATTCCTTAGCTTAATACTTTACTTAAGACTTGAAACTGTTGCATACATGCTTATACATAAATCTATTCAAGTAAGTAAAACTCAAAATAAACCTAAACACATATTTCATAGCACTCTATATACTGTAGAAATACTCTAATGGTTGACTATAATCAAGAATACATATTGTTTTTTTTATAAAAGTAAAATAAATAGACAAAATGAAGAGTTTTTTATAACCAAATCCCATGAAAATAACTAAGAAGGACAAACCCCTCCAAAGACATTAACTTGGCTATAATTCCAAACAGGACTTGGACAACCCCGAGCCTTATACAATAAGATAAAAACTAACAAAAATCTAATACAAAAAAACATAATATCCTTTGCTTTTATACATATCTTTAACCACAGATAACTATCAGCAGAATGACCATATACTTTGTAGACAAATTATGCATTATCTCTATACTTGTAATTTGCACATACTTGGATACTAACCAAGCAAAACTGAAACCAAACATGAACCATAAACTCTGAATCTTAATAGCAAAACCTGAATAAAATAGGTAAACTGAAACTCTTACTGCAAACTGAAGCTTCATAGCAAACTGAAACATTACAAATCACTGAAGCCATGCAACTCACTGAAGCAATACCCATAAACTGACTTATTCTCATTCTCATTAAAGCCTTTTGAACCTGAACAAACCATCGAGGGACTGAAATACACATTGAAGCTATATCAATATCAAGCATAATTGAGCCCATGCTTGAATCTGCAATTTTGATACAACCTGAGCAAAAGCCTAAACCTGTAGACCTAAAACAAACTGATCCTGAACCCATATGTCTTACTAAAACAACAATACACCCTGATCCCATGATAATAAACTGAATTATATATTCTGAAGAGAATTTTGTTGTGTTATAAGGTTTGATACAATATACACATACACCAATCACACCCCCATCGAATCCACACATTACCCAACTGCGGCTGATGCCAAGTCTCACAATGCCACAAAGGCGAAAACCAAAGCTTTTTTAATAATGATGAAACAATCCTCTGTTTGCATTGCAAAAAACTCGCAGTCAACAACACATAAATTTATTAAAAGTAACAGCTAACCTGGTATATGTAGTAGATTTAACCTGTTCTTTATTGTAGGCTGCAATGGTCTTCGGTATTCTTTCTCCCTTTTGTTACCGCCACATAATACCCTTTTATTTTTCAGACTAAACTTTAAAGCAAGTATATAAATAACAAACAATTAGTAGAGCAACTACTATAGTCTACGACATACTTGCCCATTTCAACACAGATAAAGCATACCAGATGAAGAATGTATCACAATAAACTTAGATATATGCTTTCAATCATAAGAATGGTTAATATGGTGTTTTCTGAGAAATAATTGTTAGATTTTTTATAGGTGAGATGGTACTTGGTCCAAGGAAAACTCTTTTTATGGATGAGATATCAACCAGATTAGTTAGCTCAACAACATTCCAAATCATGAAGTGCATAAAGAATTTTGTTCATCAAATAGAAGCTACAGTTCTAATGGTTGTTCTTCATCCTGCGCCTGAAACATTCGATCTATTTGATGATTTAATATTATTATCAGAAGGCCATATGGTATATCAGGACCCTAGTGAAGAAGTGCTAAAGTTCTTTGAGTCTTTAGGTTTTCAAAAGCCCCTACGTAAAGGCACTGCTGATTTTCTTTAGGAGGTATTATATGTTTATGTGATCTTTATAGGAAAATATCTTTTGTACTATTTGCTACTTATGTTTAATGTGTATTTTTGTACATGTCACCTTGAGAAAAGATCAGGAATAGTACTAGGCCGATTCTTTAAAACCATATGAATACATTCAAGTTTTAAAGATATCTTAAGCTTATGAAACTTCCATCTATAGAAGGTCTCTAAGGTCTTCCCTTTCTGTTCCATTTGATAAATCTAAGATTCAGGTGTCAACATTGAGGAAAAGGCAGTATCGTGTATCAAAATGGAAGATCTTTCAAGCTTGTTTCTCAAGAATCTATTGATAAAAAGGCATAGTTTTCTTTACATTTTCAAGATGATCTAGGTATGCACTATCTCTTGCTTTTGATATTTAAAGTGTTCACTTCTTCTGATGTAAAAATTATGCTGTAATATTCTTATTCAATGAAAATGTATGTGAACATTGGCAGTTATTTTATAGTATTCTTTTGTGTTTTCTTATATAAAGCCCATGAAGTATGATTCAAGCGTGAAGAGAGGAAATCTCTAGGCCATGGTGATACTAAACCCTGATAAAAGTTTGAAACTTGATCCATGGGCTAAACAACATATTTATGTGTTAAATAGGCCACTATATATGCACAATGAAACCTGGTGAGATTAACAGGTGCTTATGGTTGTGAGATGTCTCTTCTTTAGTATTAAGGTGCGCCTTCCATTCCCCTTTTCTTTTTAACCATAAAACTGCTACTGCCTAGACATAAGAGAAACTTACATGTGTTTGGAAACTTATTGCATAGACCTGGTTATCCTATTTCTAACCATGTTTTTTTATTACCTTCTCTCTAAATTAGATATGATGCTAAAATGACACCTATAAATATACACGCTCTGTTAAAGCGTAAAGAACAAAACTTTTGCAATAATCATGTCTCAATATAAAAAGTATGAAGGTTAGATTAAGATGGCGCTACTACTTACTCGATAGATAAACCATGAACATCAAGATCATTCTCTCTTAGCCTTTCCTATGGGATAAGCATATAGTTGTTGCCATTAGCACAATGAGCCTAATTGGACAATGGTTGACTCCTTGTGACTTGGTATTATCCAAGACTACCAAAAGGAGAAGAAACTCAAATTTTCAAGTCAATGAGCTCAAGATGATCCTGGACGGCGATGATACTTAGCTTAGGGTTTTATTAAATCATATGGGGGAAAGCCTAATAAGATCAAAAGATTAGTAATCATAATGAAGAAATTCAATACATGTTACATCTTAGTAAATGCAACTCAGCATAACTAGAACACTAAGGAGCGTTTGAATATGCTTCTAAATGTTTTAAAGGTCTGGTAATGAGTGATTCTGGCTATCATTATCTCATTCTTTGGTGTCAAAATAATCAGATTTAGAGAAAAGATAAGTAGTTGCCTAAAAAACCGATTATATAGATAAATGTTACTTGTAAAAACACTTACCTACAAGCAGCATCAGCAAAGTAAATTGCAAAATATTATCCAAAAAATGAAATTAACAAAATCCCTCAATTCTGACATGAACCCTAATTTCAAAATCAAAAAGAAATTGAAAACCAAAACCTGCAAAAGTAAAGCAACCTGCAAAAACTAATCAACCTGCAAAAAATTATCTAAAAAACAAAATTAACAAAACCCCTAATTCTCACATTAACCGTAATTACAAAATAAAAAAGAAATTAAAATCAGGGCTCATTACCCACGTTAAAATCTGTCTTCTAGGGATTTATCGATGTGAAACTGTTAGGATCTCGTACTAGATAGATCTTCTAGCCTTTATGGTTGTATAGTACTTATGTAATCACAAGCATATACGTGAGAGACTCTAGCAAATGTTTAGGCGGAAACTAAACAATTCAATAAAGAAGAACAACTAAATGAATAACGATCCTCTATGGATCTTTCTATTGATAATAAATTGTTTTTCTAATCTGCAATCGGCGCCAAACCCTAATGCTAAAGGTTTCTTTTATAGAGAAGAAACCCTAAATTGGTCAACAAGAAAACTAAAATCACGTAAGAGATATACATCAATCTCTTCCTAATTTATCTCATTCCTATATTAATGAGATAATTCTATAACTATAATTCCTTAATTACATTAATTACGTCCATAAATAACAATCAGCAGATTCTATCTCTGTCAGCAGGAACGGGAACATGACCAGCAGAAACATAATCAGCAGGAACGCTACTTGAACTGCCAGCAGGAACATTATCAGCAGGAATGCTACTTGAACTATCAGCAGGAACGACTTAATGCTATCAGCAGAAACGAACATCTCTAACAGCAGAAACGACACTTAGTCGTTTGTAATTCGTCCCAACAGAAACGACCGTTTAATAGGGATTGAATGATGGTTACGACCATTTAACTTCATGATCTTTGACTTGTCAGTTAGTTTGTATCCCAAAAACTGCAGGAGAGATTTAATTTCGGGAGAATCAAGAGAGTTGGGAAGAAGTTTTCATATAGGGCTTAACATCATTAATACTGCCATATTAGATATATGAAACTGAATCTTATAAGATTATAAGACAATATATACGATGTTTCTATATATGGCTTGTACATTATGCATAAATGATTGTAAGTTAGAAATTCAAGCCTTCTAAAAACAGAAGGCAAACATGCTTAATAAGTAGTATAGATATAGATATTTGAAAATTTTACATGTTTCGTCCCTATGGTTTATACCAAACATCAAGTTTCGTCTCTATTTGATTTTAAATACATCAGTCATCTCTAATTTTGAAAGTTGTAACACCGACGGTCCCTATTTTGGATGAGTGTTATCTTTTTTAGTTAATTCTATTTTCTGAAAGGGTAGTATTGTCTTTTCCATACATTCACTTTATCCTTGTTTTTTTTTATTTAATAAACTCACTCACCCAACAATAAATTAATAACCCTTATTGTTTCATTAAACCAATAACTCATATCTAATTTCCTTTTTTATTTTTACATAATTCTCTCACTACTATTTCACAACTACACAACTTCATTAAACCAAAGATTATACAAGCCAATATATAAATCTGGATCAATCATAGATCAAGCCACATGAAACTCAAAAACATGATTATCTACGGTTTGTTCAAGGAATAATTAATTAAGGATTGTATTTTTTCGAGGTTGTAAAGTAATCTATGTAAGATGTATTTTTTGAAAAAATTCGTTGTTGGTTCAGTGATGGGTTTATATTGTTGAGATCTATTGTGTGGCTTTGATTGAAAAGGAGAAAAGATACAACAATTTTGTTTTTGTGTAGATTTTTTGTGTATTTGTCTTTTGGAATTGGTTTACTTGAGATTTTAAAACCAATGAAATAACAGATCAATGATATTAGTTTTGTTTTGAATTTTTAAAGATCAGTTAACGAACCAAAAACCCTAGATCTATTAGCGATGGTGTTCGTGGTTGGTTCGTTAGCCAAGATGGAGGTTCGTCAGCGATGATGGTGGTTCATGAGCGACGGTGGTGGTTCGAGTAAGATATGGGGTTTTGTTGTGGTTTTTTTATTAGCAGGGGTCGGTGGTCTGTTGTTAGGCGGGGGCTGGTGGTGGCGAATGGTGGTTGAGGTTGTTGGTTGATGTTGAAGATGATAAAAGTGGTTGTTGATATGGTTTTACATATGTGTGCTTTATAAATTATAAATCTGGAAACAAGTGTAGATGAATATTAGTAGATTTGAAAGTGTTTGTTTTTGTGTGTGTTTTCACCAATAGATGAATATAGGTTGTGTTGATGGTTTTTGTGTGTGTTACCTGATATTGCATTGGTGTATGAATTAAAGAGATAAAGATGAGGATGAATATTTATTTTTGTATAATATTAATATTATAATAATGAAAAGACCATAATGTCCTCATGAATATCAGACTTAACGAAAAAAGATAACACTCATCCAAAATAGGGATCGTCAGTGTTACAACATTCAAAATTAGGGATGACTGGTGTATTTAAAATCAAATAGGGATGAAACTTGATGTTTGGTATAACCATAGGGACGAAACATGTAATTTTTTCAGGATATTTATTATTTTTAATAATTCACAAAAACTATGTTTTAACATCGTGTGTTTGGTTAGTTTGTGATAGATGTTATGCTAAGCTCATAAAGAGGAATTGTTGAAAGCTTGTGTATCTAGAGAATATCTGCCTATGATAAGAAACTCGTTTTTCTATATATTCAAGATGACACAGGTACGTATCTAAATTGTACAATGTAAATTGCTTAGGGACTATTTGAATATGTGTTTAAACTGATTACTACAGCCTGAAAATAAACTGATAAGTGATAACTACAGCTGAAAATAACAGTATTAATTTAGTTAACTTGGCCAAGAATAATTAACTTAATAATTTTGAATTCTGGGTTATTTAGCAACAACGCGTAGGCTAATAGTGCAGGAACGCTCACAGTTTTTGGCTTACTTGGAAGTGACTGCAAAAAATGATCCAATTCGATATTTTGTATGTTTGTGGCCAAGTGATACTTATTTTGGTGGTCTAAAATAGTATCGATATATGGGTGGGTTTGATGAAAGAAGTTTAATGTTTGGATAGCCATTAGATACATTTACCCCTAAACAGAACAATGTTTGTGCTGGTATAGATGTTGTATGGTATATAGTACCATAGATTAGGTAATATGCGACATTGCAAGGATATGCAGACTTAACTGTGTTTATTTCGCTTGCAGATATGGGTAAAGTTGAAGGGCATGGTGAGTCGTGGCACGGTCATGTGACAGCTATTACAGTAGCGCCTGAATTTCGCAAGCAGCATCTACCAAACAAATTGATGAACCTTCTTGAAGACATTTGTACTTCCTATTTTTTATAGAGAAAATGAATCTTTTTATCGAAGGATCAGATTGTGACAAGACGTGAGTCAATATTTATATAGTACAATATAGATGAGTATCTTAAGCTTATTTAACTGGTCCATTGGAACTTAAATCCGTGTGTATTTTGAGAAGAGCAAATATACAGCAACAAACACTCATGCACTACGTAGCTATGTTTAACAATCGTTTAGGTCTCTATCACAGCATAAGATCCACCACCCCGCAGCGAAGCGTGGGCTGGAATCCTCGTTCACATTAAAAAATGGTTTTCTAGATCATTGAAATATGAATGAAGTGTATATATGCTGCTGATTGTAACATATATGCACTTAATAATGCAATGGGCAGTACTTCAAAACATGGAGAGTAAATCAGTAATGCTCGGGTGTGTGAACTTGCTGATATGCTTACCAAATATACTACTGATATGGAGTTTCTTTTTGACACGCGGAGGAAAACTAAACAAAAAGGTCATTCATCTCGTCCTGAAGCATTATTTACGATGATAGAGCAAAAGGCCTTATGTGCTTCTGGACAATGTTGAATTCCTGTTGGATCTGCTTTTGAAGAATTGAATAACTAGCTGCAAGAAACCGCCTCAGGCAATTGTGAAAAATAATTGAAGAAGTTAAGGATGATACAAGGAAATTCTACTCGGAAAATGCTATTAAATTATATCTTGTTTGGAAGGTTTTAGGAAAAGCGTAGACCGAACAACCTCTGTTTCTTCTTCTGCTGATCGGTTTTCATATCGTCTGGCGATGTTGACAAAGACTCAACAAGTTTTCTATACGGAATTTGATCATCATTTGAAAAGGTTTAGGGACACGCAAGTACTAGAAGAAGGAAATCAAGACTCGAGTAGTGTTGGTAATTAGTGAATTAGTAATTCCCTTCTCATAACTTGTTTTTCATTTGTATTTACATATATCATATATGTTTGGTTCTTTAGGATTTGTTATGTTATTTTTTCATTTGAAACTTACTTATGGTTGTCATAAATTCATAAAAATGTTTTTCGACTTCTAAATTTCAATATAGTCACTCGTTACACACGCAACCAAATCGGATATCTTATTAGCTTGCTGTCAATACAATGTTATCATAGTACATAAACGAAATCAGATATAAACACATCAAGACACTGATATTCTAAATAAGGAAAGAAATGCCATAAATCATTTTTGTTAGTATTAGTGTCGAGTCTAGTTAATACGATAAGTAGAAGGTAGCTAAGTGTCCTTTTGATATAGCTTTGTATTATGAATGTGTTTGTGCTAGTTTAGGTTGGGCCTAGGGTTTTCTAGCCGACCTATGGTATGTTAACCGACCCCCTCACCCTATAAAAAGAGGTGAGGGGGTGATGGAAAACATACACCCATCTTCTATTCTTTCTTGTGACTGATGGTTCATTAATAAAACTTAATCGTTCGGTTAAACTTGTGGTATTCTTGTTTGTCTTTTTTCTTTGTTCTTCAACGGGTACGGTTGAAGGTCTCAGCTTATGCTTGATACATATCGCGATCTAGCATTCCGCGATTGAGCTTCGGTTTGTTGTCGTAATCGTCCAACAAGTGGTATCAAGAGCCGCGGTTATTGTGGTCTTGAAGTTCGAGGGCTGGTTCGTAGGGTTTGAGCAGAGAAAACGGTTTTGGGTTTTTTCGAATCGTTTTATCGAAAGTTGCAGGTTTATAGCAAAGAAGACGAGTACGAGTAGTACGTGGAGAATTAATAAAGAAAAGCTTAACTCTGATTAGTTGCTATTGTTTATAATCACGTGGGTTATTATTACTACAAAGCGACAAAGGACAATAGTGTTTTGTATTATTACTACAGTTACAGGTAGTTGTCTTTTGTTTCTACCAAAGCTATTTATTATTGAGTTTTATCTTCTTGTGTGTCAAGATATAATCGAGTTTTTATATATATATCAAGATTCTCGATTGGTACTTGATATGAGTCAAGGTTTAGTGTTTTTACTAAAGAATTGATTTTGCAAGAAGTGTTTACGAAAACAACAAAGGGTTAAAGAATATGTTGTCGATAGCGAAGTTTGACGTCAAAAAAATTGACGGGTCTAATGACTTCGGGTTGTGGCGTGTGAAAATGCGGTGTCTGTTAAATCAACATGGTTGGGAGGCTAAGTTAGATCCATTCCCAGGAACCATGAAGGACGCTGATAAAACTGCGGCGTTGAAGACGGATGTCTACAAGAAAGCACACATTGCCTTACTTTTGTGCTTGGATAACAAGGTGTTGAGGGAAGTCAACAAAGAAGATTCTGCTGCGGGTGTTTGGTTAAAGTTGAAAACTTTGTATATGACAAAGTCTTTAGCCAATAAATTATACTTGAAGAAGAAGTTGTTCACTTTCTACATGCATTCAGGTAAGAAATTATCTGAACATATAGACGAGTTTAATAAGTTGATTGGTGACTTGGCAAACATAGACGTTGATATTGATGATGAAGATCAGGCACTTATGTTACTTACGTCATTACCATCTTTATATGATAACTTTGTGGAGACATTGATTTATGGAAGAGAGTCGCTCACTTTGTAAGATGTCTTGTCTAGCCTCAATTCACGGGAGTTGAAAAAGAGGACAGATGCAAAGGATGATGGTGGTGGGTTATATGTAAGGGGAAGGTCGAATCATCAGGGTAATTATGGACGTGGTAGTTCACGATCGAAGTCGAAAGGTAAATGAACTTATAAACTGAAGTGTTACATATGTTATTCTGAGGATCACCTGAAGAAAGACTATCCAAAAAGGAACAAGAAGAAATCAATTGGCTTTGTCAAGAAGAATGCGGGACAGGGTTCTAGTATGCATTCTGAGGGTTATGAAAATGGTGACTTGTTGATGGCGGTTCTTAGAGTGGATCATGGACTCTGGTGGCTCTTTTCACATGACGCCTAGGAGGGACTTCTTGTTTGACTTTAAGGAGTTCAATGGTAGTACGGTTTTGCTTGATGATAATAAAGCATGTGCCATCATGGGGATAGGAAGGTGAGAGTACAAATGAAAGATGGTTCAAGTTTTGTGCTTGAGAATGTGCGTTACATTCTCGAGTTAAAGAGAAATTTAATATCTTTGGGCACTCTAGATCGAGAGGGCTATACCGTGAAGTTGCAGAATAGAAGAGTTAAGGTGATCAAGGGTTCTTTGATGGTTTTGTCAGGAACTATGAAAGGAAATTGTGTGTACTCCTTGGATGGCTGGGCTGAATCGGGTAAAGCTAGTGTCGATATACAAGAAAAGGAGAGTCTTGCACAGGTGTGGCATAAATGTCTGGGTCACATTAGTGAAGCAGGCTTGCATGAACTGGAAAGAAGAGAGGTGCTTGGGAATAAAGGTCTAGGTAAGCTCGAATTCTGTGAAAATTGTGTTCTTGGAAAATCGACCAGGGTAAGTTTTGGTCGAGGTCAGCACACAACAGAGGGAGTTATAAACTATGTCCATGCGGATCTCTGAGGTCCTTCTCGGGTGGAATCGATGAGTGGTTGTTGGTACTTCTTATCGATTGTTAATGATTATTCGAGGATGGTTTGGGTTCATTTTCCTAGACACAAGAATGAGGCGTTCAGCAAGTTCAAGGATTGGAAGCAGTTGGTGGAAAACCAGACAGGTAGAAAACTGAAGAAACTACGAACGGATAACGGATTGGAGTTTTATAATCAGGAATTTAATCATTTATGCAAGGAGAGCGAGATATCAAGACATTTTACAGTTGCAGGAACTCCGTAACAGAATGGTCTAGCTGAACGAATGAATAGGATGCTCTTGAACAAGGTTAGGTGTTTCCTGATTCAATCTGGTTTGCCAGATTCATTCTGGGCTGAAGCAACGGTGACGGTGGCATATCTGATCAGTAGGTCTCCATCTATAGCATTGGAGAAGAAGACACCTATGGATTTATGGTCAGGACATCCGGCGAATTACGAGATGTTGAGGATATTTGGTTGCATTGCTTATTCACACGTGAATAGCGGGAAGGCTAAGCCACATAGAGCTATAAAATACTTATCCTAGGTTATCCTGTGGTTTGTGAAGGGATAGAGATTATGGAGGTTAGATGATGTTAAACCAAAGATAATCATAAGAATGGATGTGGTGTTTAATGCGAGTTCTTATGTATAAGGAATTACCTCAAGGGTGCTGGTGTTGCCAGATTCTGGAAGGAAGTTGAGTTTGTGTGGTGGAACTTCAGGCAGTAGGGTCGAACCAACTGTGTGGATCCTCATTCTGTGGAAAATTAGGAATGAGATAATGAACAAGATGAAAAGAGCTCTAACAACATAATTGGACAAATATGTTCTGGTGCACATGATAGAGACTAAGAGTACAACTACTAATACCTGCAAGGTTAGGGATGATGGTACTGTACAATGTTTAGATCTTCAGGTCTAAGGTAGATGATATGGTGGCTTATGCATTTGCTATTGCTGAGGAAGAAGATACGCATGAACCAATTACTTTCCGGGCGTTATAATTCATTTTTAAAAAGGATGGTGTGGGTTCCGTGCTCATGGGGAAAGAGATGAATTCTTAAAGCAAAGAATTTCCCAACTTGGGAGTTGGTCAATCAACCACCTGGTCAAAAGTTGGTAAGCTGCAAGTGGTTGTATAAGATTAAATAAGGGATTGAAGGCGTTCAGAAACCAAGGTACAAAGCAAGGCTGGTAGCTCGGGGGTTTACACAGCGAGCAGGGATTGACTACAATTAGGTATTTTCACCTGTGGTTCGACATACATCTATTAGGGTGATTCTCTCATTGATTGGCTGTGAAGATTATGAGTTGGAACAACTTGATGTGAAGATGGTGTTTTTTCATGGTAATCTTGAAGAAACCATTTATATGAGGCAACCACCTGGTTTTGAAGAAGGAACAGGCAACAAGGTATGTTTGTTGAAGAAATCTCTTTATGGTCTTAAGCAGTCCCCAAGGCAATGGTACAAACGGTTTGATGTGTATATGATCAGCAATGGGTTCAGCCACAGCAGCTATGATAGCTGTGTTTACTTTAAGGAGTTTGCACCAGGTATGTACATATATCTATTGCTGTATGTAGATGATATGTTGATTGCTTGTAAAAGCAAGTCTGAGATCGAATATACCAAGGGACTGTTGCGAAAAGAGTTTGATATGAAGGAACCTGGGTTCCAGACTAGGGAAGATACTAGGTATGGAGCTTGTAGGGATAGGGTAGCCGCGAACCACTAAAGGGTGCTCAGTCGAGATACGTGCAAAAAATTCTGAATAACTATAAAGTGGATAATGGTAAGTCGGTCTTTGTACCATTGGGAGCACACTTCAAGGTATCTTTGAAGGATTGTCCATCGAGTGACTGGGATGTGGAAAGAATGAGTAAGGTCCCATATGTGAATGTTGTAGGTAGTTTAATGTACTTAATGGTGTGCACTAGACCAGATATTACGTATGCTGTTAGCATTGTGAGCATGTATTTGGCGAATCCAGGTAAAAACCACTAGGAGGCAGTAAAGTAGATTTTGAATTACTTGAAGGGCACTGCTGCTGTAAGCCTAGTGTATGGTAGAGATCAAGGGAAGCACATGGATATTGACGATTTCGTGGATGCAGATTATGCTAAAGACCCTGACAAGGGTAGGTCGATAACCGGGTACGTGTTTTTGGTACATGGTTGTGTTATGAGTTGGAGCAACTCTGCAGCATGTTGTTGCATTATCTACTATAGAGGCGGAGTATATGAAGCTTACGGAAGCTGTTAAGGAAAGCATTTGGCTTAAAGGACTACTAATCGAGCTGGGAGTAAACCTAAGGTCAGTGGTTGTGAATTGTGATAATCAAAGTGCAATTCATCTCTCAAGAAATGCAATGTTTCATGAGAGGACGAAGCATATCAACGTGAGGTATCACTTCATCAGGGAGATCGTGGAATCTAAAGAGATTGAAGTGGCGAAGATAGGCATAACAACTAACTTGGAGATCTATTTGTCAAAGAGTTAACAAGACTACCCAAGAAACAACCTCAAACATGGAAAAATATTCTCTCAAGTTGTGGTCAAACATGATTGATCATGTTATGTTTTTTGTGAGGGGAAATAAATAAGTGGGCCCTTAATTTTCATTAAAAGAAAAAGTTGTATACATTTAACTAATTTGTGATTGGTGAACATGATGTATCATGTTTGACTCAACTTGAGAGGATTCTAATCCTTCAAACACACACTAATATTGTACTCAATACTTTTGGAAACATGAACAAGAAAAGAAACTAGTTTACATACGTGCAATTAATCGAATTTATCAAAATGATCAACATCAAAAAATCAAAAGATGCATAGTCGATGTTTGCTTTACTTTTATGAGGACTTTTTCCATGATCATCATCGAAATACACAAATGATCGCTGGTTTAATCTTTAGAGGGGGAGGAGGCAGATTCTTGAGGATGGTCCGATCCATCATCTGCTGGCGAAAACATGATGTTTTCCCATTCACGAGCGAAGTCATCTTGGACTTGGCTAATACGTTCTTGAATAACTGAATCATCAATACCATCAAGCTTACCATCTACTTTAATATAAAGCGACTGCAATCCAGTTGTAATCTCATACCGTATTGCGAGACTAATTATCTCATCGATACGATTTCTATACTGATTGAGAAGTGTTGAAGACTTTTCGGTAACCGACAGACGTTCTTCTTATATCTTCCCATTAATCTGGTTACGAAGTGAATCAAATACATCTTTGAACTTGTTAGCCTCTTCACGAAACGTGTTGGAACGTATTTTGAACGCAATCTTTAACGCATTGAACGCGGTAACTACTAACGAGTGATAAAGTCTAATCATATTATCGATAGCATTCTTCTTCTTATTACGACAATCGTCATCACTAGACGATGATGATGATGTATATGCTGGAATTAGTGTCTAAGTTCATAACTAATTGGTAAGATTATCGTCAAAAGTAGAGTCCTTTTTGGGTCGCCCTCAGTGAACCGTAAAAGAGAAAAGGTTTCGAAGAATAGGTTACGGCGTAACCACTTTTGGTGTTACTCCGAAACAAGGCGCGGGATGTTTTTGGGGGATGTCCCACATAGAGATGCAAATCGAAACCGGTTTTTTAAAAAACCGGTCGAAAAAACCGAAACCGGTTTTTTTAAAAACCGGTTTTTTAACCGGTTCGGTTAAATATAACCGAACCGGTTAGACCGGTTATCGGGTTTTTTGCCATACCGGTTTTATAACCGGTTTTATTAAAAAACCATGCAGAATCATAGTACTACCAGCAGAAACCAGCCTGTCAGCAGGAAGAATATACAACTAGCAGCAGTATTGACTACCTGCAATCATAAGAAAATAATATCCCACAAAACACCATATCCACCTGCAAGAAAGTTAGAATATACAATTATACAACAACAAGCCTCCCCTTAGGCTTATACCTCCCCTCAATTCATGAAAGAGCGATTCACCATCCCTATATGGACC
>BQNB010154383.1:0-15525 GCA_026074375.1 Tanacetum coccineum | reverse complement strand
TTAACGTAATTTATTATCGACTAACTTTTGAAGAAACTTAAAATCTTAACGTATCACGTTCCTAGGGAGCTTCATGTGAGAAATTTCATTTGGGTATACGTTTTGAAGAGTTTGCTGGATTTACGATTTAAAGTGTCCTGGCTCCTCAAACGTTTACTACATGACCTCTGAATTATGATGGCCCGAACAGTGATACAATATTTCCATAAAATTAATAAATCAAATATGTATGTTAAACTTTGTAAAGTTTTGAAACATAAACCATCCCGCTAAGACTTGACATATTACCCCAGGTTGCGTGACGAAGCCGTTACTTTCACTTGATATACGTTTGCCATCAATCAGATTTCCCTGTACTGTTAAGGTGAGTTCATAGCCTCGCATTTAACTCTTTTAAATGTTTCATAAACCCGCGAGGGGGATACATGCTATAAACCATGAATACAAGTGTTTTCTAAATGTATGCTATCCTGATATGTTATTGCATCTGTTGTCTAAGTCCCTTTATGCCAAAAGACCCCCACCATCATGGACCATTAATCACTTGCGAGTGAACGCGAATATTATGGATAGGCCTATTGGGATTGACGAATCCCGTTTGTGTTAGCCGGATACGTAACCAAACGCACTATATTTGAAACTCATAAGTATATTTAAATTACCTACACGGGGGGCCATTATCATTATATATATCATTATTGATATATACACAAGTCAGTTTGAGTGCCATGAGCTTAGACGCAATAATACTGTTTTCTATAATAATTGTACACATTGCAATTATTACACTTATGGGTGTATAACAACGTAACCCACTGTTATGATGACTTGTATTCAAACTGTTTAACATAAACCTATGAATTTCACTCAACCTTTGTGTTGACTTTTTAGCATGTTTATCTCAGGTAACTGAGCATCTTATGGCACAAAGTGGCACGGACTTGAAGATGGCTAAACTGTTATCATTCAAACTTTATGTTTTCATGTAGATTTTTGGGACCTCTGTTTGTAAAAACTCTGATGAAATAATGAATGATAACTTATCTATTAAAAACGTCTCTTTTGAGTCATTTTCTATAATTATGACTGTTGTACTATGAAATAATACCCCAGATTAGCTTCTGCTGCTATATGTCAAAAATGGGGGTGTTATAGTATATCTCATAATCTCAAGAATAATCTGATGAACACATGAAGGACGAGATATAAGTGAGAGCATATACATGTGCTACATACTCTTGTTCCACACCTTTGCCTGCTTAAGCTTATGCTGAGTCACGACTTTCCATCTTGTGATCTCCTCTTCAGCCGCAGCAGTGTGCATCATTAGCCCTTGAACCTATACCACATGATAGTAATAATATATATCAATGATCTTTGCATATGAACAATTATCAAAAGAATAAACTATAACATCAATTCTCGACCATAACTTATTATTTCTTGGTTTGAGTTTTTTTAGTATGTAACATAAGAGCGATTGTAACTTACGTTTTCAACTGCTACTCTCTCCTTTCCCTAGAGTTCCTCTACTTGTTGTTTCCATTGCAGAAGCTCCTTAGATTGAGAGTCCGCATGTTCCTTAAGTGAACCCTACTCTGCCCTTTATTACAAGTAGCATCCAAACACACCAAAGTTAGCAAATATCAAAAGCTATTTCCGTAGATACAAACATATGCATAATATAAACACTAAACGGTATGCTGCAATTCAATTATCAACAAAAATCAACAATGACGGTCAAACCATGATGGTATATTAAACGCATAATACCTTAGTTCCCACTCGTCTTCATCGACCTAAAAAACAATAATATCATGTGCAACTCAGTGACCATTAGTTTATACAATTATAGGTAAATGAATTAAAATTGACACCTCTATATTCATGTTTCTCATAGTGTCTAAAGGTCACTTACAGATTACTATCGGCCACGTTTATAAAGTAATTGCCACCTCTATTATATTATATTATACAACATGTTTACCAAAATCTTTAAATTATTCTCACTTTAATGATCTAAAAAATATGCATACCATCTTCGCAGTCCTTGTAAACCTTGACCAGAGCTTCAGTCTTGTCATAAAAGGTATCCTTATGTGAGATCATTATACAACACTTTCTTATTTCCTGATTCAGACACGTGTGGTTTAGAAATCCACTTTAGTAATTAAATTCTATTTTTCTTTATTTTTCATACCTAAGAGAATTTGCACGAGTTTAGCAAATGTAAGAGGAATGTGCATATGTAAGAAACTCATATGACCAGTCAGTTCAACCATTTGATGGGGCAGCAACAATGGCTACTCGTTTATGAAGTATAATTAACCAAAATCAAAATCAAGGATGGGTTGTATAACTTCAGAAGTCTTAGTTTTATAAAACAATATAGATATGGTAACGTAAAGCTCATAATTGTTAACCAATAATTTTTAGTACTAATAAAAAGACTTGGAACGTAGTTTTAGAACCAACATCAAAGTAGGAAGAATATAGTCTAATTTACTTCATATTAGAACTTGTACAACTATACATATAAGAACTTGTACATATTAGAAGTTGTACAAATAAAAAGTCTTAAGTATATCAGAGGTCCACAAATTGAGGTTGTCATGAAAATGTTGCATGATCAAGGTGCTATTTTTGTAGGACTTCCCGCCCAACATATCCAACTCATCTACATCGATTGCTAACGATCAAAGGCCTTAAAAGGGACAGTCAGCTACAAAATCATGTAACTTTAGATCGTGAGGATCTATCAATATGAATTTAGTAATAAAGATAAAAGCTTATACTTGTTTCTGTAGAGTTTAAAATATCATAGTAAAAGAGTGAAAAGTTGAGTGCCAATCCAAGGTGATTAGGGTGTGTTGGGGCAAGTTCATTTTTTGCAACATCTCGAAATATAGAAGAGCATTGTATGTCTGGTGTAGCATACGCATTTAGAGAGAGCAAAACAGAGCAGCAACCAAACACCCTTTTACACACCAACAACCAAACAATATTTATATGTAGTGTCAAAAAAGAAATAAGAATTTTTAATAAGCAGTCACAAACAAAACTTACTCATACCACCTTAAGCGAACAATAGCCTTTGATTTGTCTCTCAATGATCTCTTTGGTTATTGTCGATTCAAGCGTACCATACACCTCATGGTCGAGTTTGCTTGTTATCGGCCATTCGTGCACATATTAAAGGTTTTATTTTCTACTTTTCTAAACTCTTTTTGTAGATAATCAATCAGTAAAGTATAGCTTGTGTTTATGTTTATCTCAGAGGCCAAACACCATACATGAATATGTAAATAGCCGATAAACTAATTCCACTTGAAACAATTGGGCCATCAAACAAAATATATAGACAGGTCATCCACATAGCGCAATATGTTTAAAGAATGAGCTTTTGTGTAGTAAGTTTGTGGTGTAATGATGTAGAATATACATCCCCACAATTTATCCATAATATTATCATTCTTTTCTCCATAAAAGATTTCAAAGGAACATCAGAAAACTAACCATTTGATGCGTTCCAAACACCCTATCAGGATTGATAGGGTACTGCTGAGCATGTTGAGCACGATCATAACTCAAAAGGAAGTGAAACAATCTGAAAAAGGTCATAAAAAGGTCATTCTTTGCATATGCGGGATGTTCTCTAAAGAAGGACTGATTAATATAACATGGTTGATATTACGTTCAATTTAAAAAATAGCGAAACAATTTTTGAGAAATTACCTCCATTAAACCCTAAATTGAGAAATTACCTCCATTAGATGATAAATTTCCTAGATACATGAATTCGATCCTAATTTCAAGAAAACACAAGAGTTTTAATCCCTCAAAATTAATGAACTTAAAAATCCAAAAAACAAAGAGAAAGAAAAAGATAAATCTTACTAAAATCAAACAACCTTGATCATTTTCTTAATTCTTCATCATCAATCGTCTAATTAGGGTGTTTTTTTGTTAGGGTTTGACATAAATTTGAGGGGTAATATGTTAGAAATCGTTTTCTTTTCTGCAAGGATTTGATTTTTTTGTGATTTGATATCGTAGTTAGGAATCGTAGTTGTTTTAGATTTTTTATTAGAGTTTTTTTGTGATTTGATATTGTGTGAGAATTTGTTTAAGCATTTTTTTCAGTGTTTTTCTTGACAGTTAATGCTGAAAGGGGGAATTAATATAGGCCGTTGATTATTTTTTATTTTACAGGTGTCGTTTTTTTAGAATTTTAGGCCAAGATGAGTTTTTAAAACTCTCTTTTATATAGGTTATAGATTAATCTACACATAAGTCATCGAAAAAAACCAAGGTTTTAAAGATCGGGATCCTACCTAGGATCGTTTTCGTCTTTGCAAGATCAAAATCATAAAGTCGGATCGGAATCATAAGATCTTACTATAATGTCATTATCTTAATAGTCTTTGTAATATTATCCAAATCTACAAATTATTATATATCATAAACACAAATTATATGAATGTTTCATAGAAATGTTGTCCTAAATTATGAAATGTTTAAGAAGATTAACATGTTGTTTTTTTAAATTCTACAAAACACAACCATAAATTTGTAGATTTTAGCTTGAGGTTCGAGAAAAGTAAGAACGAATCAAAGTAGATCTTAAGATCATATGGTTAAGATCGGGATCCTATAATATCTTAAGCATGTAAAGATCCTATGTAGGATCCGGATCGTTTTCGCTTTGCAGTATCGTAAAATCGTAAGATCCTAAGATCAGGATTGGGATCTTAACAACCATGGAAAAAACTATCACGTCAGCGTTACATCAGCTTCATCTCTCCACTTTTCACCCTCACTCCTTTTTACTTTTCACTCACATCAATGAAACCACCCTCACCGGTTAAACCAATTTTTTAAAATAAAAACTAAAATTGTTATTATTAATAAATTAAAAACATTACATGGATAATGAAAAACGTAAACGTACGAAATTAAAACCTAAACATTCTCTAACAATAAATAAAAGACATTACATTAAAAATAAAAAAATCATAAATTAAACCTTACGAGAAAGGTGTTCGGTTAAATCGGCACGAATGTCTTAAGGCACTTATGAGGATTTGATGTATCTAATAACTCTATGTTTTTGTTCATCGGGTCGTAAGAGGTCATCCAGTTGATGTGCTTCCTTCGGATACCAGTTGGGAGATATCGCCTCATCTTGGTCTTTTATTATCATATTATGTAATATGATGAATGTATACATCATATTCGCAGTTTTTTCTTTGACATATTGTCGTGCTGGATCAGCTATAATAACCCATTTCTTCTTTAGAACACCAAATGCCCGTTCCACATCTTTCCTTTGTGCTTCATGCTTAAGCTTATACTGTAATCGCTGGTAGTCATCCTCGGGCAAATTTGAAACCGACTTGACAAATGTCACCCATTCAGGATATATGCCGACACAAAGGTAATACCCCAAGGGTAAGTTACGTCGTCAGCCACAAATGAAATCTCTGGTGTAATTCCTTGTTTGTGATCTTTTAGTAAAGGGAATTGATGTATAACGTTGATGTCGTTGTTTGCCCCAGAAACACCAAAGAAAGCATGTCATATTCATAAGTATTGTGACACAACAACCTCCAGCAAAATGAATGGATTTGAACCATGACCACGTCTAACATATTGGCCTCTAAGTGCTTGAGGACAACCAAACCACTCACAATTTGTACAATCAAGACTTTTTAGCATTCTCGAAAACCCATGCTTTTCTTCGTGAAAAGCGTATAGCTATTCAATATCATTGATAGTGGATTTTCGCAAATACTTTGGTACAAAAATATCCATAATATACGTACAAACAATGTTGCAAAAATCGGCCTAGGCGGCCTTGTAATCGCCGATTAATCGCTACTCGGCCATACACTTTGGAAAATAAGGCAAATCGGGTGAAAAATCGGTCTGGTCAAAAATCGGTAAAAAATTGGTCAAATCGGACAAAAATCGATCAAATCGGCCTAATCGGTCAACGAAAGTCAAACATTTTTTTTTACAATGTGACTTTGAATTGTTAATTGTTAACTTTTATTATTGTTAACTTTTCATTTATCTATTGTCTATGTTTATTTGATCAATGTAACTTTGAACTCATTTACTTTTAGTGTATTTAATGTGTTTATCCCATCTCATGTAGTAACTTTGAAATTTATATATAAAATTTGCAAAACCGATTAATCGCGCCTAGACCGATTACAGGCTACAGGGTGGTCGACCGCCCGGCTAGCGACTCGCGATTTTTGCAACATTACGTACAAAAATGTTCAAGAGATAGACGAGAAGTTGTTTGGCCCATCTGAAATATCATCAAGGGAGCGACATGAGGCAGGAAGGATAGGGGACAAGGTGTTGGTATGCAATTGTCGATTGCTGTGAGGGCTGTCAACAGCGAGGGGGTTTTCTTTGTCTATCACTCTGCCTTCATCTTTACTTATGATTGGTACACGATGAATGCGTTTTTGGTGTGTCTAACATTTCTGTTTTTTTTTGTAGTGGTCGCGGTTTTTTGCGAATAGGGCTTGCCGGAGTCTCTATGGTGTTCGGGTTGTACAAAAGATGGCCTTGGATGTGTTGGCTAGGGGGTTGGGCGTTGGAGAGTGGTGGGGATTGGTTTTAGTCAGTATTTTTGGGTTATTTTAATTTTTTCTGTGGGGGGGGGGCGGTGGGGTTGTTTAGTTTCTGGCTTAAATTTTATGAGGCCTTTTATAAAGAGAGGGGGGGTGGTTGTTGAATGTTGTAGGGTGGGGGGGTGGGGGTTGTGGGAGGGGTCCGATTAAAATAACCCTAAAAAATAATTGGTATTTTAACAAAGGCAACTAAATGAGAGCGCAGCAAGGACTAAACTCAAAAGTAAAATGATGGTACGGACCCCCATAAGGGCCGGCCCAATAGGTGTATGTGTTTTCTGGGGTGATTTATGCTGCGCATACTGTGTTGATTGTACCCAATATTTTGTATTGATTATTTCATAGTGTTTTAGTGGACCTTTTCTTCCCCCCCCACCATAACCACCACCAGTATACTGTACTTAAAATCTACACCACCCCACCCCACCCCAAACTCCTTCCCCCCCCCTCATTTATAAACGCTCTCCCCCCCCCCAACTTATGAAGGGGAGAACAAGAAAAAAAAAAATCAGTATATGTCAACCCCCCCCCCCCGCCCCCCCCCCCCCCCCCCCCCCGCCCCCCCCGCTGTGTGTGTGAGGCCCCCCCCCCCCCCCCCGAGGCTCCGGATTGGGGGGATGGGGGTTTTGCGGTATGACGGGTTGGGGGAAGGAAGTTGTGTGGAGGTTTGGGTGGGTCGGTGTTAGGTTGGGGTGGTGGGATGAGTGTATGAGGGAGGGTTGGTGAGGGGTGGGATAGTTGAGATGGTGGAGTGTGTGTTTTTTTGGGCGGGGTTGTGGGGATAGTGGTTTGTTTGGTAGGGTGATTGTGTGAAAAAGGAAAAATTAAAGGGAAGGGTAGTTTGGTTGGGGGGGTTTTTTTGTGTGTTTTGTGGGTGTGGTTGGTTTATGGGTTTTTTTGGGGTGGGGGGATGGGTTTTGGGGTTTTGGGGGGGGGGGTTTGGTGGGTGTTTTTTGGGTGGGGGTTTTTTTTGGGGGTGGTTGTCTGTTGTTTGGGATGTATGTTGTTGAATTCTAGATGGGGGTGTGCTGTTGATTGGGGCGTATTAAATTTGGGGCATGGTGTTTTGATAGGGTGTTGGGGTTAGGGGAGTGGGTTGGGATGTGCAGTACGAGTGGGTTTGCGCGCGCCGTATTTTTAGTTTTTTGCGCGGTGGGCTTTGATTCCTTGTTCGGACACCATGGTTTAGCTTCTTCCAGTGCAATTCATTTTAACCAATGTCCGGCAAAGCCACAGGCCGATTCGGCTCTGTTTATAAGTGATTCTTGTAATCGCTTGACCCGCATGGGTGATTTGTTGGCAAAACACCAATGTGTAATTTGATTGTGAACTTTTATTACATTGCCCAGAGAATACCCTTTAAATCAATCACTCGGCTTGGGCGAACTAAGGTTTGGATGTTGTTGTAGGTGGCGATTAGTTCTATCGTGTTGCTTTGTGACTGTTCCAACTTGGACTCTTTTTTTTTTAATCCTTATGATAGTTTTTTATTTTAAATTCTCTACTGATAGAAAAAGTAGAAAGAAGATAGAGAAAACAAGTTTTAAATAGCTTTTATCTCTGTATAATTACTTATTCAGATTTTGATAGATCCTCACGATCTTCTAATAAGGCAGGTTTACCCATGGCGATTTTGTACTTGTCGTATTATGTTCCCCTTTTAAGGCTCTGTTTGTGTTTTTAACATGTTTGTGATGTTGAATTGAGTAAGCGTTGACACACCATTAAGTCTAAATTTGTTTCATAGTGTTATGAATGTGGGGGTTAATGTCGTTATTAAGAGGATGGGGGTTGATGGTGCGTCTTTTTTGTTTGTTTTTATATTATTGGCTACAAAAATTAGATAAAATGTTTTGGTAGGCACATTCTTAATAACATAATCTAGGATATAGCTTGATTATGAATATTATTAAAAGTTTTTATGACTTACATAGTAAAATTATTGATAATTATAGCATAGAGGAGTCACCACTTTTGTTTTTGTATTCATTTGCAGCATTTTGTACCCGATTGACATCCTTATAAGTTTGTGTGATAATAGCGTCTTTCGGTTTTTTGTTTCGGTGATGCAAGTAAGGTTTTTGTTCATTTTGGGGGACTACGTGCTGATTTGTGGACTAGAGTTGTCTTTTATGTATAGTTTTTTGTTTACAAGTTCCTATATTATGTTGTATGAAGTAGTTTTGTAAGAAGAGTTTAAATTTTTTAGGGAAGAGGTTATTGTAAAATTAGACTTATAATTATTATCTACTTTTGTATGTTTGGTTTTTCCTCTTCTTCATATAAAAAACTACGTTAGTTCTTTTTTTTCCATATGTCTGTTTTTATAGGGTTACTAAAAAAATTATATTGAATGATCTATTTTATTGTAAAACAAATTGATAGACGCTTTGACATCGTATACCTATAATTTGACTATCAATTGTTTTTGTTGTGAAAAACTAAGACGTCTGAAGTTTAGATCTATCCATTAATTATGACAACCTATTCCTTTTGAGTGTGTGTTTTGTTTGTTATGGGTTATATTTATTTTATATTGTAGTGTTTTTGTTTTATATTTTTTATTATTAATTATACTCATATAATACTTATGTCATTTCTTTTCATTTTATTTTTATCTATTGTCTTTATATTTCAATATTTTTTTTTTAGCGAGGTCATTTTGTTGTAGTGTAAGTAGCGTAGCCAGTGTAGCCTTTGTTGTCCGACCAACCCTTACCCCTTTACAACCATCCAATCGCCATTGTTCATACAGTGCCCCTTCATCTACTCTCTACCCCCTAAGCACTCCACCCCCCAACCCCTAGACAATACCAAGCAATTTATGGTTTTGAATTGTGAGTTGAAGGTTTGATTATCTTGTTTTTTGTAATGTTTGATCTGGGGGTGTCTACATTTTTGTAGTTTTGGTTTATTCTTACATTTGTATATGCACGATATCCTCGTCTTGACATTTGCGTAAACTCGTGTTTTGGCAAATTCTCCTTTCTTTACATCTTCTTAGTGGTAGAAAATATATATTAAGTAAAGATAAAAGATAATATGAGTATTTTAATTACCTGCTAAAGTGGATGAATATGGATTTTATCTTTATAATCCACATGTGGGCATTAATGTTTTTATCTACTCGAATCATGGTAATGGGCCTGAAATAGAAAGAATGAAAAACAGGTTACAGTAAAATTTCTTGTAGTAAATGTAATATACTCTCATTGCTTACGGATACATCTTAGAGTTTTATTCTATTCTGTTCTAAGACAGGACAAGACAGACCTCAAATACAAAGACTGAAGCTTTTTTAGATGGCTATAAAGGGTTTACCATAGGATCGCTAGAAGATGGTATTATTTATATGCATATATTTTTAGATCATTAAATGTGAGAATAATTTAAATTTTGGGGTAAACATGTTGTAATAATATCATTTAATAGATAATTGGAGGTGAGCGGGACATCTGTTCTTCGCTGGGAAAGGTAAGTATATCTTCACGTTGTATTAGGGTTCGGCTGTCATAACGGTTTCTTACTGGGTGGGAAAAGATTTTTTTTTGTTTATTTTGACTCATTCAGGAGATATCCTTTGTACATGTTCATTGTCTAGGCTCCTCGAAAAAGTTTTTGCCAAACTAAATCCAAAAACTTCATAAACAAATATACCATTGTAATGCTCACCTAAATTAGTTTGACGACCCTAACCGATCATGTTCTCTATATAATGGAATCACGATTCATATGTATGGTTCTACTCTGTCGTTTTGGTTGTGGTAAACAAAATAAAAAAGACAATGCTTTGCTAAAAAAATCAAGTCACGTCAGACTTTTTCTTCCTCTTCGGCATATAAATCTTCAACTTTTGGGAGCATTATTATCTGTCACACCCCGCCAAGGCGGAAATGCGAGGCTTAACATGATAGGCATCATCACAACACATTGATGTCAACAATAGAGAATAACTAGAATGCATCTAAATATAATTCAAAGTGTTATGACGACACCTAACACACGAGGAAGTCTTGTATTGAGGGCATTCGCACACACAAATACATAGACATAAAAATAAATCCAAATTGTAACAATACGATCTTTCAAATAACCAAAGCATGGAGGAAGGTAAAAAACTTTAAAATGATAGTTTCTAGAAATATGGTCCATAATGCAAACTTTCTAATGTCTTTTAAGACACGGCAAATTATCCTTCTTAGCCGACTATGAATCAACCGTCACAAACCCTATGAAGATAAGTCGAATAGAGCACCGGGACGGCGCTCCCTTAAGGTGGGAAGACTGTAGCATCTCGTATTTTACGGTCAACATTTTAACCGAGCTCTAAATTCCATTTCAAATTTTTAAGGAAATTATTATTTTGTTTTTAGCCGTTTCAACGAAAAATCGTCGTTTTAGCTATTTTCGAGTCGTGATTTGAACTTTATCCATTTTAGCGTTCGAGATGTCGACAATTTCATAATTTAGCCATGAGAGCTTATTTTATTTTATTTTTATTAATTTTCATCTTTTATCCGCGTTTGGCCGAAACCGCGTCAAAATAGTATTTTTTTTTACAATTTTTAATATTTTAACTACGTGTTTTAAAAACAAATATTATGGAATAAATATTTTAGAAAAATAAAAATAAAATATAATTTATAAACATAACATATAAACCAAGCACCCACTTTAATTGTTTTAGGCTCCATCGAAACTAGAAACCAAACACCCCTCTTATCATATTTTTACTCCTACTAAACTCAAAAACAAACACTCCTTTAATTTTATAAAAGATGGGAAGTAATTAAATATATTAATCAATAAATATATATAGCCTTATATCAATTTTTTTTTCCAAATCAAATACACACACAAACACAGTTAATAAATTTTGGGTCTCTCCCTCCCTTCCTCATCTTTGTTCGACACAAACCACCAAACCACCATCACCATCTTCAATCATCCAACAAATCACTCCCTTTTATCCTAAATCAACTATAAACTAAACCCTAATCATTCTTTTCTAGTTAAAATTCACCATACATCAAGATTTAAGAAGATATTGACTTTATCAAACTTTTAATCTTTGAGGGTTTGATCTAATTAAAAGCAATAGGATCATCAAGGGTTAGATATTGATGGTGTAAACAAGTTTTGATGCAACGAAATCGAGATTCGGATATTGTTTTGGGGTTGTGTGGTATTCGGCCAAAGTCATGAAACCATAAGGGTTTATGGTTTTGATCTTCTAGCTATTCCATTGTGTTTGTAAGCCTCTTGTTTTCTTTTTATGTTAATTTAATTTTTGTTGGGTGCATGTGTTTGATTTTGATTTTTATGAGCATGCATGTTCTTATTATGGTTGATCTTGGTTTGATCATGAACATCATGTATTGATGATTGGAATATGTTTATAAGATGTGTATTGGCATTGATTTTGATTAATTAGTGATTTGGATGAGTTTTAGATTAAATTAGAGGTAGAATTAAGAGGCCGTTTTCAAATCAGTTGCAAAACGTGGCTATTCCTAATTATTTTTGGCCTAGAGCCTATTATTAAATTACATGGGTGGTTAGATATAGGTATAAGATACATGTGGCTAATTGGATAGTTTATCAACTCCTCCGAATGAGCGAGTTATGACCGTTTTACGATTGCTAGTCAAATCTTCAAAAACCACCATGGATCCATCGCACCTTGTGCTTATTGTACCTGATAAAACATTGCTTTTAAAACTGTCAAACAATATGTTGGTGAATTCATAGGTTTGATAAATAATATATTGTAGGTCCACAAGATCGCTCAAGTGTATGTATGATAATGCAAAGATGCAGATTTCATAGAAATGTAATTACGTTGCTCTAAGATCATGACACTGATGCTTGACATGTATGGATGCCAAATTAATGGCCGTTTGCCCGTGGTGATGTTCTAACGAAACATCCTATGTTCGACATGGTATACGTTCGTTTCACTGGTGATAGCTAATCACCCCGAACGGGGTTGTCAAACACCCAAATAGATCTATTAATAACATTCGCTGCTCCGACAATTAACAGTTCATGATAATTGGGGCTCTGATATGCGGTTATCGCTCTTAGGCAACACGTTAATCATAACATGAAACTTAACCAACTTGTGTCCAATTGTAATGCATTGCATGTTTTGCCCACCCCAAAAACTTTGTAAAACAAAAGCATGTAAAATGTGGGGCTATGAAATCACTTGAGTGGATGTAATGTAGAGTGTATCACAATTCAACGCGCACGCGGATTTGATCAAACTGCAAACCTAATTAAGATAAGGTCGTTTGTACCTAGTACTGAGTACTTAGTCTAACAACATTGAATATAATCTAATAGTTGTTACATCGTACTATCGTTCGGGCTATCATAATTAAAGAGGTCATGACATGACGTTCGAGGAGTTAGGACACTTTAAATCGTAAATCCAACAACTCGTCGAAACGCCATCCGAAGAGGCCTCATTATGAAACTCCCTAGTAATATAGTACTTTGATAACCACATAATATTCTATATAGCTCAATCACCAACTAATGGTTTTGGAAAAATTGTGTTTAATAAGTTAAAACGTTTATAATTACCGTTTAGTAAAACTGGCGTAACTTTCGCGTTTTAAACCCGATTCTCGCGTTTCTTATGTCCATCTTTTCGTATCAAGACGAGTTATCATAAATTGACATTTTTGAATTTCGGACCTACTGGTGAACAGTAACTTTTACTGTTCACATCAGACGTGAGCTTTATAAAAATCGTATTTGTCGTCGTTATCGGTACGTATTAAATCCCGTTAAATGTCGTATTTTATTCGTTATAGCTCCGTTTTTAATGATTCTTTCGAGGACGTTCTCGTATTTGAAAGTTCTATATTTTTATGAGGTTTACAAAAATATAACTTTCTGTCATGAATAGTAACTTTTATAAAAATAGTTTTATAAAAGTATTATTTGTCGTAAACTTGCGAAATTCATAACTCGTTCGTTATTAATTGAAAAATTACGATTCTTATCATTTTGGAATCCTAAAAATATGTATTATTTGTTAAAAATACTAACCTTTGCTGTTTTTAATTTTTATAAAAATGTTTTTATAAAAATTTACTTACGACATCGTTTATTAACGTATAACTCGTTTTTAACGTAACTTTTTCGTTATTAATCCGTTTAACAAGTTTCTCTTTTTTTTTTAAAACCCTATTTTCGGAATCGTCGTGAAATGTATTATTTTATAAAATATAAAATAAGTATGAAAAATTCGATTTTGGGACAGCAACGTTGCTTGAGCTTGGTTGACTTCATTTGTAACCTTTTCTTTAATTATTTACTACTTTTGTATTTTATCACAAGCCTCATATATCATATATATTATAAATCATACATATATTAAATGTCTATTGTCCATATTAGTCCTCATGTGTCCAAGTTACTTATGTCAACAAATCCATTAATCTATTTTAAAACCATAATATTACTTAAGTAACCTTAATTTATGTTTTCTACTAATCATTTTTTATACATAAAGAAGTGTGTTACAAGTTATATTTCTTTCATAGGGACTTTATTTTAGTGTTATATTAACATGATTAAAAGTCCATAATCACTATAACATGTTTATGATATTTCTTTAAGTTGAAACAATATTATAAAAGTTATGAAAAACCCTAATTAATCATTACATGTTTACACCAAAACATATGTATGTCTACACAATTTTCTCATCCTTTTTTAACATAATGTAAGTAATAACAATAACATGTATTATAAGTAATCCATGGGTCATTTCAAGTGAAAACCTTTATTTCATCGATTAAAACCTTATGATGGTTGATTTAGCTAAATAGGGAAATATCTTTGCAGTATTAATGAAAATTTAGCAACATAAAGAGTTAAATGGACCTTAAGAAGAATGGTTGATGATGATTGTACAAGTGCTAAACATAAAACCCTTGTTTAGCCATTAAAAACCAACTTGCACTTTATAAAACCCTTAGCTTCTCTAATTAAACCCTAGCTTCCTTTTTCTTGATTATAACTTGGAAATGGTTAACCAATGCTTGCAAATGTCTTAGTACATCTTAGGATATGTGTATATAGAAGTGTAAGGGTTGTAGAAAAATTTGTATGGATTTAGTTGGGGTACAAGTTTGAGCCGTGAGCTCCTATAGACCAAAAGAGAGTTTTTGGTTTGATTTTCCTAAGTGTGAGATGTGTATAAGACTTTTACTTGTTACTTGCATGTATATAAGATGTAAAGTTGGTCAAAAGTCCAAGCATGGTTCAAAGTATGGTCATGGCATGGCTCTTTGTCAAGGTAAGGTGGGAATGGTGTTGCCATGATGAGGTATGGCATGAATTTGACCAATTTGAAAGCCTTATCTTATTTTCCATGTATATATTTGTATATAGTGCATGAATTTCGGTGGAACAAAGATATACATGTTATATTTATGTAATTTTGTGTATTGGGTATAAAAGTGGGTATTTGTTGAAGCGTAGGAAAGTTTTTGTGGTTCCGGGAGTGCCTAAACGCAATTTATCGCGAAACGTATACACTTTACGTATCCGATAAAAATAAAATGAACAAGGTTATTAATTATCCTCAAAATAATTATATAACCCTTGCTTGATGTAAACATTTAATTGTTTGATGCCCGTTTACATTGAACGCTAATTTTTGGCGTACGCGATTTAGCTTAACGTTTTACAATTTCAAGCAAATGCGTACAATACAAAAGGTACATTGTGAATTTGTTGACGTCTTCAATGACTTGAAAACACAGGGTGTTATATTTATAAGATGTGTATTGGCATTGTGTTTGATTAATTAGTGATTTGGATGAGTTTTGGATTGAATTAGAGGTAGAATTAA
>BQNB010154381.1:0-15525 GCA_026074375.1 Tanacetum coccineum | reverse complement strand
ACCCTCTCCTAGTCTTGGAGAGGGTTGGTTGTTCCATTTTCCATACTTTCATAATACATTCATCCATTATTTCATCCAAGTTTTCTCTAACATCCCAACCTACATTTCACTATTGTTCTTGCTTGATCTTAAGATTACTAGTATTCTTCATACTTTCAAGAATCGATGACTTATTTGATCTGTTGCAAGGGTCAAAAGTCTACTCTAAGATCGACCTGAGATCTGGTTATCACCAACTCAGAGTTCGAGAGGAAGACATTCCAAAGACAGCGTTTAGGACACGCTACGGTCACTATGAGTTTCAAGTGATGCCATTTGGACTGACCAACGCACCGACGGTATTCATGAATCTGATGAATCGGGTGTGCAAACCATACTTAGATAAATTCGTGATTGTTTTTATTGATGATATCTTGATCTACTCTAAGAGTGAGGAAGAGCACGCAGAACATCTTAAGTTAATTTTAGAGTTGCTTAAGAAGGACGAATTGTACGCCAAGTTTTCAAAGTGTGAATTTTGGCTGTCGAAGGTACAATTCCTTGGTTACGTGATTGATAGTGAAGGCATTCACGTGGATCGAACTAAGATTGAGTCAATCAAGGATTGGGCATCGCCCAAGACTCTGACAGAGATTCGTTAATTTCTAGGTCTTGCCGGCTATTACCGACGATTTATCAAAGGTTTCTCAAAAATTGCCAAGCCTATAATGAAACTGAATCAAAAGAACGTGAAGTTTGATTGGAGTGAAAAGGCAAAAGCTGCATTTCAGCTGTTGAAGCAGAAACTATGTAGTGCATCGATCTTGGCTTTACCCGAAGGTAGTGAAAACTTCGTGGTTTACTGTGATGCTTCTCGTAAAGGATTGGACGCAGTTTTGATGCAAAGGGAGAAAGTCATAGCCTACGCGTCACACCAACTTAAGATTCATGAGAAGAATTACACTACATATGACTTAGAGCTTGGATCTATAGTGTTTGCTCTCAAAATGTGAAGACATTATTTGTACGGCACAAAATACGTTGTGTTCACTGATCATAAGAGTTTGCAACATATTCTAGATCAGAAAGAGTTGAACATGAGACAACGTAGATGGTTAGAGTTGTTGAGCGATTACGACTGCGATATCATTCGAGAAAGGCGAACGTGGTGGTGGATGCCTTAAGCCAAAAGGAACGGAATAAGCCACTACGAGTTCGAGCTTTGGTTTTGACGATTGGTCTGAACCTTCCTATGCAAATTTTAAACGCTCAAGTTGAGGCGAGAAAAGAGGAAAATTTTGGAACCGAAGATCTGTGTGGTATGATTAAGAAGTTAGAGCAACGTACTGATGGAACATTATGCTTGAATGGGAGAAGTTAGAGCAAATACTACTCAGCTGGAGTTAGTACTGCTCATGAACTTCAAAGAAAATACTTACTACTGCTAGTACAAAGTTAAGACTGCTCAGCTGAAGTTAATGTTGTTAGTGAAAATATGCTTGGAGTTAGTGCTGCTAGTGAATATCAAGTTAATGCTACTAGTTAGTACTGCTTATATGATATGTATTAGTTGTTTATAGAAAAGATTTTAGATACTTATGAAAGTATTGTAAGCCGACTAGGACTCCTTGGTGTATAAAAGGAGGTCCTAGGGCATAGAGTTTGATATCGTTTTCAATCTTAGTCATATAATTCATACCTTCAAGGTCTTTGTAACCCTAATACTTTGTGAGTATTCGTATTATTATCGTTAATAATATTGGAGCTTATTTGTTGAATTGTATGTTCATAGAATTACTGTTTCATTGATAATTCTTCTTAATATTAAAGATTAGATTCCGCATAATCTTTAATACATTCAAACAAAGATTTTACTATAGTTGTGTTAGATTTATCTAATATAACTAAACCATAAACAAGCTTAATGAATTTGATCTATTAAAGTGGGATCAACAAAAATATTCAATTCATCCTGGATCGGACAAGATGTGCCAAGATTTAAAGAAACTGTATTGGTGGCCGAATATGAAAGCAGAAATTGCCACCTACGTCAGTAAATGTTTGACATATGCCAAAGTCAAGGCCGAATACCAAAAACCATCTGGTTTGTTGGTTCAATCTATGATCCCAGTGTGGAAGTGGGAAAACATTACTATGGATTTCGTTACTAAGTTACCAAAGACATCAACTAGTCAAGATATAATTTGGGTAATTGTTGACCGACTCATGAAATCCGCACATTTCTTACCAATGAAGGAAACTGACTCAATGGAGAAGTTGACGAGACAATACTTGAAGGAAGTAGTCTCGAGGCATGGAGTGCCGGTTTCAATTATTTCTGATCGAGACAATAAATTTACATCTCATTTCTGGCAATCATTGAACAAAGCCCTATGTACTCAATTGGCTATGAGTACGGCTTACCATCCACATACTGATAGTCAAAGTAAAAGAACCATCCAAACCTTGAAGGACATGTTATGTGCTTGTGTGATTGATTTTGGGAACAGTTGGGATAGACACCTACCTTTAGTGGAGTTTTCTTACAACAACGGTTCTCACACTAGTATCAAATCTGCACCGTTTGAAGCTCTCTACGGTCAAAAATGTCGATCGCCTATTTGTTGGCCTGAGGTTGGAGACGCTCAGCTCACTGGTCTGAAAATTGTTCAGGAAACAACTGAGAAGATCATTCAGATCAAGAAGCGTATTCAAGCTGTACGAGATAGACAGAAGAGCAACACCAATAGGAGACGTAAGCCATTAGAATTTGAGGTTGGAGATAAGGTCATGTTGAAAGTGTCGCCATGAAAAGGGGTGATACGTTTTGGCAAACGGGGGAAGCTGAACCCTCACTATATTGGACCTTTCAAGATTCTTACTAAAGTGGGAACACTTGCTTATCGACTTGAACTCCCAGAGCAATTAAGCCGAGTTCATAGCACTTTTCATGTTTCCAATTTGAAGAAGTGTTTCATAGACGAACCACTAGCTATTCCGTTGGATGAGATCCAGATTGATGACAAGCTTAATTTCATTGAAGAACCAGTTGAAATTATGGATCGAGAAGTTAAACGGCTAAAGCAAAGCCGCATTCCAATCGTGAAGGTCCGTTGGAATTCGAGACGAGGGCTCGAGTTTACTTGGGAGCGTGAATATCAAATGATGAAAAAGTACCCCCATCTTTTTGTTAATCCTTAGTCCACGTCTTAAGCTTTGAGGATAAAGCTCTTTTAACGAGGGAAGAATGTCACACCCCGAAAATTTCAGTTCATTATTTTAAACTTTTCTGGCAGTTTACCGGGAAGTTAACCCGCGTAAATCTAAAAAAACGTCATCGGACGCGTTCCGACTTTGGATTTTGATTAGTTTAGATATTATATGAGTTATTTTATCTTTTCTAAGTGTTTTTTAGTTTACGATCACTCCCGGTATTTATTTTTACGCTTTAACGTTTAAATTATGTTTTTTGCGTTTTTGACCTAACGGAAACCCGAAATCTTTTCGTGTAAACTTTAGTTATCGTCCTTCTCATGATCATGAGCCAAAAATTTCATTCACCCTCCCCCTCTTTTCATATTTCAGATGCCTAAACCCCCAAACCAAAACACTTTAACTCCTAAATTAAATACAAGAGCATCTTTATAAAACTAGTGCATGTGTATGAAAGTAACATATGAGAATGTCATTCTCATACACAAGAACTTAAGGAAGACTAGAGCATGTGATATTTTGTTGGACTCATGCAACATTTGACTTGAAATTCAAAATCTAAGACCTAATACATGAACCATGGTCCCAAAAAAATGAACCAAATGGTCCTTGTGGTTGTTTCGGCCGAACTACACACACAAACACTTCTGGTGTGTGTTGGTTGCTTACTTGGTCATGTGGTGACTAAAAACCCTAACTCTTGGCCTATAAATATATACTCATAACACATACTAGGTCACTTCTTATTTTTCCAAGCCTCATCAAAATTTTACATCTCTCTTTCCCCCTCTCCCTAACTCACGGCCAACAAATACCCCTTATAGGGTTTCTATATCTTTGATTTCTAACAATATCTAAGTATACTAGGTTCATTTCTAAGAACATCTAAGGTGGTTTGAAGTATTGGTTCTTTGATTTCAAGGGTCTTTCAAGAGTTTATAAACTACAGTTTCAAGATTTGTTGTTGGGTTTTATAGATCTAGTATTTTAGGGTTTAGATCTTGTGATTTCTCTACTTGTTCTTCATTCTTGTAAGTGTCTTGATCTTTTCTTGTGATTTACTTATGTTTTTTATATATGTTCAAGATCTATACATCTATTTGTTGTGTTTTAATTTTTGAAAGATTATAAAACAAGATTTTATAAATAATAATGTTACTTTGTTTCACTAGTTAAATATTATGTTCTTGGTGAGATGAGAGTTGGATGAGAGTTGCAACAATAGAAATGAAGGGATTAGGTTAGTTTTAGGTGTGGTTTTGTTATGGATTAGTTGTGAATGGAGATTAGATTAGACTAGACACTATTGTGAAGCTTGGTGTGATTTTTGGAAGCGTTTGTAAAAAAGATAGTTGCTGATCCGAAATGGTTTTGAAGTTTTGAGCGACTTAGGAATGTTTTCATTAGGCATAAAAGTAGTTTTTAGAGAGCTCATTTCGAATAGATAATTTTTCATATATCGCACATTAAAATTGGACTTAAAATAACCAAGTTATAGCCAAATAAAACTTGAAATATTTTTCGGCAAAACCAAATGAATAGTTGCTGTTTGAAACTTAAAATGGGGTTTTCGGACACTTTCGAGATATTTTGAGCTTTTAAAACACTAGCGAAACATATAGTAACACATATATATATTGATTAGTATCATTTAAAGAAGTCGTTAACATATTTTAGGAAAAGCGTTAAGGTTACTAAAAATAGTATGTTTGGTGAATTTTAGCAAGATAGACATGAAAGTTAAACGTTTAGATTTCTCTAGTGCACTTAAGGAAATATGGATTAAGCAAATATAGGGGACGGTATTAACGTCCCGAAACTAAAAAATTTCCTAAAATAGAAACTTACTAAAATAGTAATTTCTGGTTAAACGCCGAAACTTACCGACAAACTCTATAATTTTATTTAGTCATGTTTTGTTAATTAAGGCAAAGCACAAAAACACACATGGATGTCTTTTGGTGATGAACATATTGCGCAATTCTTGGCATACTTTCTGTGTTTCTAAGACGCGTTATTATTCTAGGTCGCGGCTAGATTTCTATATCACCTTTTACTTGCGTGATTTATCATTTGCTCATCTTGCTAAGGTGAGTTCATAGCCCCACGTTTTACTACTTTTACTTTACTACTTTAGGGTGTGAAACATTGCTTGTTCTTAAACTATGGACATAGTTACTTTACGTTACCTTTTCCTGATTACGTGTTGCCTAAGTAGCGAATAGACCACTAATGCCCGAACTATCATGAACCGTCAATTGCTTAACCGATGGACTGGTTAAGTAAGAGCGAATGTTGTAAATAGATCTATTGGGACTAATTATCCCAATCCGGGTGAGTAGCGCTCACTACCCACGGGGCTCCCAATAAATGGATATATACCATGTCAGATTTCACTAGGTGATCTTGGTCGGATACCTTTAGGGCAATTAATTCTTGTTTGGCATATAATATGCTTCCTTTTAATTGAGCTTCGGTGTCATGAGCTTAGCGCAACAGTAAATAGTTTTTATGTGGAGTTGTATCTGTTATAACTGTCACATGCGTACTGCGAACTTGTAGTCTACTTTTAATACTAAATTCAAACCTATGAATTCACCAACTTTATGTTGACGTTTTACCATGTTTTTCTCAGGTGCTTAGCTGTGGATGTCTTTGCTTGCTTTATGGTGTTGCCTTGCATTGGACCAATTTTCAAGAATTATTATTATCTCTGTTAACATCGTTGTCAAACTTTAAAACCTTATATTCGCTTCCACAAATTATCTTTGAACTTATGTAAAACCTTAACTAGTTTAAACTAATGCAACAATGTTGGATTTTCAAACGTACCCTTAGAGGTCGTTCTTTGTATCTTGTGTGATGTATATTATGACGTCACGCCCCCGGACACGTGTTTCTGTCTAGGCCCCATTTGGGGGTGTGACACATACAGCGTATTGAATGTCTGGACGTTACCAGTCCTTTATTTTTCTGCATAAAAACTTTGTTGTCAGTTCTGTCTATACGGCGTATTCATGGATACGGCGTATTCAACAAACTGACCCGTATTGATACTTTTTATAGGTTTCTTCATACGGTGTATTCCAATTTATGAATACGGCGTATTGGTCCTCTGTACAGTTTATTGTTTTTTATTATTTATTAACCGTAGGATACCCGAGATAGGATTTTGCATGTTTTCCAATATTTTACACAAGACCTCGCTGGAAAAGAAATCGACAAAGTTGGTGAAGTATCGATCATCTGGACTCCTATATGTGTATTGTAGTCATGCTGGTATCCAGACGCATTTACAACACACATTCTTGCTCATAAACTCAACTTAGAGAATCTACCAAGCAAAACATCAGGGGAGTTTCTCGTTCTAATTCTTTTAATTTCCTGTTTTTAATGTTTTATCTATACAACGAGGACATTGTATAATTTAAGTGGGGGGATGGGAATTAGAACGTTGCTTGTCCTATTTTTCACATTAAAATGCTTAAATTATGCTCAAATTAAAAAAAATCAAGCATACTTTTGTGAAATTACTAGTTACATAACTTGCACACAATAACCCTTATTAGATATTGTGAGGATATTGTGAGGATTTACCCTTATCCGTTTCTAAATGTTTACCCAAATTCCACAAAAATATGAGTGTGTCGGTGATGTTGTAGACTTTAGAACTTGGCTTGGTATATCTATTCGATACCACAATAATGAGTACTATGGATTTAGATGGAGTAACTTATTTAAATTGGTAAATTTTTAGGATTAAACCCAAAAGCCTTTATATGTTGTTTTATTAACTAACTGCACTGGTTAGTTAACCCCCGTATAAACCCTTTGATTACTCTCATTATAAGAGTAAGATACCCCTAGAAAAACATGTATAGCCAATCCTTTAGGAATAACACCAACTATTTGTTTTGTTACACCTTTACACCTTAGCCTACCATGTTAGATTAAGTCCATTTATCAGTTGCTAGTTGCTTAAAGTGTAAAGTAGGTATTTCTCGAGTCTTGTGTCATTTTCTATCTGGTATGGCTGGGAAATTTGCACATTGCAATGGGAATGTAAAAAGTAGTCAAAACTCATGTATTTTTACTATCATCACAATTATTGGTATGTCTAAAGAATGAAGAATCATGGAAGAAATTATCCGGTGTTATTATGATCGTGAATATGGTGAAATTACATCGAGATTCGTAGTTATGTATTGTAAAAAAAATTGAAAAAATTAGAAAAGTCACAACAAAAAAAGAGGAGGAAAGTTTGTAGATATTCGGTTCGTAAAAGCTTAAACCAACAAAATTATTTGAAGGATCGATTATTCGTTGATGGGTGGTTAAAAATCAAGGATGTAAAGTTTTGTATAAAGTGGTAGATATCGCCACTTGTCTTTGTAAAAGTATGTAAAGTATGGGATGATTGGGAAGTTGACCGTTACAGGAACGCCAACTTAGGTTGTTGTTTTTTATCTATGATCAAGACGTTTGTAAATAGTTGTGTCTTTATCATGATAACGGTCGGGAAAAAGTGTCTAGCGACTTGTACGTTATCTGTTTGGACTTAATCTATTTGTATCGTTAATTTTATTTAACAACAATTTATTTCCTTTCCTAATCATTAACCTTGGGTTTTACTCGAATGAGGATGTGATCGAGTCATGCATGTCTATTCTGTCATTACGGCCATGTATGCGTGATTCAGCTGCCTTGTTGGTTTATTACTTTTGGTGAAAGTTAGAAGATCCACACCCTATATCATTCTTCATCCTAACCCTTGGTTAAACTCGAATGAGGATGTGATCGAACACACATGTCTATTCTGTCGTTACGGCCATGTATGTGTGATTCAGCTGCCTTGTTGGTGTGGTACTTTTGGTGAAAGATTGTTAGAATGATCAACCCTAAGCCTTATTATAAAAACCCATTTTACCTTTATAAACTTGTTACTCCTTAGCTCTAGTGGTGGAGATGTGTATCCTTGCCAAGCCTATGATAGAATACTCGTCACGACCGAGCAATTGAGCGAATTAGTTACATGTTACCACATAGATTAGTTGAGTGATTTGAGTGTTTTCATCTTCCTATTTCGTGAGGTGTTTGGTTGTGTACTTGTAATTGATCAAATAAATGCTTAACGGAAAAAATCCTTAGGGATACATTTTCATAAACTTCTAAAGGCTACTTGAGGACAAGTAGGATTCAAGTGGGGGGATATTTGATGACATCAAATAACGTTACTTTTATAGCATCATTTATCCCATGTAAATAACCCATTTTGTATAATTATTGCAAGAATTGTTACTTAATCGTTTGTATTTGAGAATTGCAGTAATTATGGAGTACTTGGTGAAGATTAGCAAAAAGGCACGCATTCTGGAGCTTAAACGAAGACATTTGAAGAAACTGACTCTGACATCCTATACGCCGTATCCATCAAGGCAGATACGGCGTATCTGTATCTGGACTTCACAAAAGTCCACAAAGGAATATAGATCAATACGCCGTATCCAGAAGGAGTCTATACGCCATATTCAATTTAAAGTAATAAAATATTCTGAAAGATATCAAACGTGGTCCATACTCTAAGAAACCCTCGATACGCCGTATCCAAGCCATTTGATACGCCGTATCGACCAAATTCCAGACCTTATAAGTAGAAAACCTAAAAACGGGTTTTCAGTGTGCTTGATCATATTTTTGATACCTTAACCACAAAAGTCGATTCTCAGAAGACAAGAAGAGCAGAAGAGGTCAAGCAAACCTATCAATTCCATAGGAAACACTTTGTAATCTCCTATACTCTAGTAATCGTTCGATTTTTGGAATCATTCGTTTAACTAGGTTAGTTTACCTTGGTTAGATTATTACTCTTGTATTGATTATGACGTTTGAGGGATAATACCCTTGGGTAATAGCCATTATTATAACGATTTGAATGTTTGGTTTGTTTATATCGAATGCTTAATTTATCGTTGATTGCTTGTTTATGTTTATCAATTTATACTTGTTTACGTGCTTTTGTATGCGACCTATCATTCAACTGGATCTAGTGATACGGACCAAGTTAGCTAGATGCCGGGATGGCTCTCCATATAGTGATTTATATATCTAGACCAATAGGATCACAAATAATGACCTATCTTCGCCTTTAGATTAGTGAGCTTAGTTGGACCGGCAGGTGACCCTTGGGATCAACGAGTACGTTCTTAATCAATTGGTAAAGACTTGGCCAGTGGACTACTAGTATATAAATTGCCATTAAGCAGTAAGTGGGTAAAGTCTCTATGAGCTAGGGTTTAACAAGATCACCATTGCTTTAACCCCTAAGATAGATTATAATCAGCAAATAGGATGCTTTATGCGGATGCGTTTAATTGTGACAGAATTCTACGTGTCTAGGTCTTAGGAAGAAGTAACGCCTAAGTCTTAAGAATGATATGCCGCCTCGAGATAAGTATTCATTGCACTAAATAAACAAACCAACGTTCTAATTGGATTAATCATGGTTAATACAGTTTTCTTATATTTGGCTAGACCACTCTTCTATCTTTTGTTTGTTTGCTTGCGTGTGTTATTGTGTCTTAAGTAGATCTAAGTCACCACAAACCTGTGCCAGTCTCTTAGGCTGAAAACCCCCTTTATCTGTTAGAATTAGGATTAACATAGGTTTAGCATATGTTTAACATAGAATAGAATTAACATAGTTTAAATTAGATTAGTTTAGTTATCCAAAATATTGATAAAATAAAAGTTAGTTCTCACTCTTAGTGATCGACACTCTACTTACCACGAAACTCCATCTGACCGGGTACACTGTCCGATAAAGTGTTGTTTTAGGTAAAGTCAGAGAAATATAAATTTAAAACTTGGTAATCAATAAATACAACCTACACGACAGCACAATCAAGCAGCCATTGTGGTCGAATTTTTGGGTTTCTAAACCCTTTTGTACTCACTCATACTCCATGTTTAATTGAAGTGAAGCTCTTTTACCTTTTTAATCATTCAATATGTCTATGTGTTGTTTGATTAGTTGTTCTTCACTTTCAATTAACATGTTTGGCTAAATTTAATTGTGTTTACTTATGATTGCATGAAACCTAGTTGTTAAATCTTTTGTTATTGCTTCTTGTTAATGGTGTGCGCATTTAGGCTTTAGAAAACCAGCTATTAAATTGCATAGCATAGACGTCTAGGGAAACACAGCTAGGTTAGAGGATACATGTGATTAGATCTTCATATCTAGATAACCTTTGGGTGGATTCTTAATAAATACTTACACATTACATTACGAGGGTGACGGGCAATAAAATCTGAGGAGACAACTAGGGAGTAGTGCATGATTAGGTAAACACGTTTGTTTAACCATATGAGTTTTTCCCATCACTTTTACTTTTCTTTCATAATTAAGAGTAGTTTAATCTAGTAGTTTAATCAACCCCATCTTATAACCCGAGATTTACTTCCTTTATAAAAAACATAAAAACACAAAAATAATATTTCTTCAACCCTTAGACCCTAGTGAACATATGATTCGAGCCTACCCAAACTAATCTAGAGAACGATAATAACCCCCCGAGTCTTGCCTATACTACACTACAACAATTAGGTACACTGCCTAAGAGGGTTGTAAAACTTCCACGTTGCAACCCACCGCATCAATAATATGTTTAGTTTCAAGTATATGAATTACTATTCGTTTTTATAATTGGTTTGTCTGTTTTTAGGGAGCATGTGTTCAGAATGTGGTTGATTCGATGGTTCCAGCTTTATTACGGGATAAATATCAGACATTTATCTATGAAAGTTTATACATTGCAAGTTTACTGGGCAGGGCGCTAACAAAACAGATGGATAAGTACTTTAACGACAAGGATGAAGAAGTGTCGCGTTGTGTGATGTATTAGAGTCAAGTAGAACAAATGCACAGTTTTGGTGTCTATCATTTTGCAAAGAACATTTGTACAAGGGTGCTTGGCACAAAGGAAGAAAACACGGTTTTGGTATGAATGCTTTTAGATACGAGGACACTTAATCGAGCTACTGCGATAACGGGGTGCTCACTATTTCGACTCCTCAAGATACTTTAAAAGTTAGATCATCATCTACTACTATTTCTCATGCCAAAGTTCTTAAATTAGCCAAGTTAATAATTGTTTTCGCTGGGATCCATTAACACACGTTTCTCAGTTTTTCTTTAGCAAAACAAATAAATGAGGATGATTTGTTTTAACAGGTATAAGAGTGGTTATTGTCAATGCGGTCCAAAATGGAACGCATGACATCGTTGATGATCGCTATAAATTGTCTAATTATCATGTATATGTTTAGGGTAATAGTGTCTCGCTAGAGGTGTAGGCAGGTGGTGCCGCCTGAAACCACATTCAGGTCAGGATGTTGAATCATACTAATTGAGGTGCAAATGTAACTGTTCTTTCTTATCTAGTCTGCAAATAAGTATATGTCTAGACGTAATATGCCGCAATTATTAGTATTTGGTTTATGCATGCGAAGGGCTCGTTAAAACGTATTATACTATCATGAGTTCTATTTATGAAATAGTTACTTTGTCTGCACATTCTCTATCAGTGCAACTTCTAAATGTATGCCAACTTTGTTAGCTATGAATATGTATGCCTTGGTTGTAACGTGAATGTTGAATAGTTGGCTTTCTTTTTAGTAAGACCTAGAGGTGGCAATCTTGACCCAAAAATAAAAGAATGGGTTTAATTGAGTCATTTTTTAAATATTTAGGGCATTTGGGTCATTAAGTTAAATGAAGTTTGGGTCAAATGGGCTTTTAAACATACTTTTAAATTAAATGAATGGGTCGAATGGGTCGACCTAGTTAAACTTTAACCTAATTAGTTACAACTTCTTAAAAAGTGATATACCCTAATCATAATTTTTTTTACGTTTATACGTTTTTTGAACGTTTTCGTCCGTTTTTACATTTTCGTTAAATTTCTAACGTTTTCGTCCTTTTTTTATGTTTTCGTCCGATTTCGTATGTTTTTTACGCTTTCGTCCGATTTCTTACGACGTCATCTGTTTTTTACGTTTTTGTCATATTTTTTACGTTTTCGCCCGTTTTTTTACCTTTTTGTCCGATTACTTACGTTTTCGTCTGATTTTTTACGTTTTCGTCCGATTTCTTACGTTTTCGTCTGTTTTTTACGTTTTCGTCCGATTTCTTACGTTTACGTCTGATTTCTTATCTTTTCGTTCATTTTTTACGTTTTCGTCGGATTTCTTACGTTTTCGTCCGTTTTTTACGTTTTCGCCTGATTTCCTACGCTTTTGTCCGTTTTATTATGTCTTCGTCCGTTTTCATCATATTTTTTAGTTTTCGTCCGATTTTTTACGTTTTCGTCTTTTTTTTACGTTTTCGTCCGTTTTTTACGTTTTCGTCACATTTCTTACGTTTTTGTTCGTTTTTTTACGTTTTCCTCCGTTTTCGTCGGGTTTTTTACGTTTTTGTCAGATTTCTTATGTTTTCGATTGATGTCTTACGTTTTTGTCCGTTTTTACGTTTCCCTCCGTTTTTTACGTTTCCGTCCGGTTTTTTACGTTTTGGTCAGATTTCTTACGTTTTCGCTCGATGTTTTACGTTTTCGTCCGTTTTTAAGTTTTTATCGGATTTCTTATGTTTTCGTCGTTTTTTTACATTTACGTCATTTTTGTACGTTATAGTCTGTTTTCTTACGTTTCCGTCCATTTTCGTCTTTTTTTTACGTTTTTGTTTGTTTCTGAAAACGAATAAAGACGTATAAAACGTAAGAAAAAGAAGAAAGGGGTAAAAAAACAAAAGAAAACGTCCAAAACAAAAAAATGGAAACGTAAGAAATCAGACGGAAACGTAAAAAACGGACGAAAAAGTAAGAAATTGGATGAAAACCTAAGGAATATGACGAAAACGTAAGAAATCTGACAAAAACGTAAAAAACTGACGAAAACGTAAGAAATCAGACGAAAACGTAAGAAATCAGACAAAAACGTAAAAAACAGCCGAAAACGTAAAAAACCAGGCGAAAACGTAAGAAATATGACGAAAACGTAAAAAAGGGCGAAAACGTAAAAACAGGCGAAAACGTAAAAAACGAACGAAAACGTAAGAAATCAGACGAAAACATAAAAAACGGATGAAAACGTAAGAAATCGGACGAAAACGTAAGAAATATGACGAAAATGTAAAAAAAAAGACTAAAACGTAAGAAATCGGGTGAAAACGTAAGAAATCAAACGAAAACGTAAGAAATCGGACGAAAACGTAAGAAATCTGACAAAAACGTAAAAAAATAGACGAAAACGTAAGAAATCTGACGAAAACATAAAAAAACGGACGGAAACTTAAGAAACCGGACAAAAACGTAAAAAAACGGACGAAAACGTAAGAAATCGGACGAAAACATAAGAAATCGAACAAAAACGTTAAAAACCGAACGAAAACGTAAGAAATGGGCGAAAACGTAAGAAATCGGACGAAAACCTAATAAACGAACGAAAACGTAAAAAACAAACGAAAACGTAAGAAATCGGACGAAAATGGTATAAAACAGACGAAAACGTAAGAAATTAGACGAAAACGTAAAAAAAACGAAAACGTAAGAAATCTGACGAAAACGTAAGAAAACGGGCGAAAACGTAAAAAAAAGGACAAAAACGTAAGAAACCGGACGAAAACGTAAAAAGGACGAAATCATAAGAAATCAAACGTAAACGTAAGAAATAGGACGAAAACGTAAAAAACAGACGAAAACGTAAGAAATCAAAACGTAAAAAAAGCGAACGAAAACGTAAAAAAAGGACGAAAACGTAAAAACGGACGAAAACGTAAAAGACTAACAAATTTTTAAAACGTTCAAAAATGTATGAAAACACCATAATTTAGTGGATCGATCTGACCCAAACCGTTTGACCCATGACCCATTAGACCCATTTTTAAAACATGACATGTTTGACACATGACCTATTTGACCCATGACCCAACCCGACCCATTTGCCACCTCTAAAGACAACTATCTTTATGTAAATGTAATATTGCTATGTTTCTCTATTATATGATCTTTTATCTTTGCCTATCAATTCATTTTGCTCCGTCGTTGCAATTTTTTTTCATCCATTAAATAAATAATAACTCATGCCTATGTTGTATGCAAATGTTCCGCAGCGAAACGTGAGCATCAAAACCATGTAATTAACGTTTAAATAAATTGTGCCTTATGTTAAATCAAATTATATAAGATTTATTCAAGGCTCTGTATTTTTTCCTATTTAAAACTAGTTAAGGTAAAATAAGATTTTTGAGATATATTATAAGATTATGTGATATATAGAATGTTAAAAAAATGCTGTTAAAAAGAAAATAATAATAATAAATCAAAAGTTACCACCAAAATCCATTATGTCATTACAAGGGCTGTAAATTGTTGGGCTTTGGTAACAAAACGAGCCCCCCTGGCCTGGTCATAACTCATGAACCTTTTTATGGCTTTGTAAATTCGCATGTCTTTATCTTTTCCATAAACCCGCCATTTATCCCCTTTTTTCTTTAAAACCCTATTAATTCTTCAAAATCAATTCACCATTTCACCACAATCATGCCGATTTCCGATAAAACACTTGTTGGCTATTTCATAAATCACAAAATGGCATTTCCAGATGTTGACTATCATTTGAAACGAATGTGGAAGAGGTTTGTGGTAATGGATGACAATGGCTTCATTTTCATTAATTTTAACAACGAGGTGAACCTCACTCATGTTCTGAACAACGGACCATGCTTCATTCGTAATGTGCCCATTTTCTTACAACAATGGAACCCTCAAATGGTACTTAAGAAGCTGGATCAAGAAATGGTCACCATGTGTGTGAAGCTACATCATATACCCTCTGAGGTGTACTCGGTAGATGGATTAAGTAGACTTGCTAGTGCAATCGGCGTTCCATTAATACCAGACCGGTTAACGGAAAAGATGCTTAAGGCGTATGATGAAGGGAATACTTTTGCTAAAGTTTTGGTTCAAGTTAAAGCTGATAAAGATCTTAAGGATAGTATTGTGGTTAGATTCCCCTTCGGCCCCTTTAAAGAACTTGTTTACACGGAAGTGGATGTTGAGTATGAATGGAAACCGGCTCGTTGTGGAACATGTTTGGTTTTTGGTCATGATCCGGCCAGGATATATTCAGTCCAGGATCCTAGGAACAGAAACAATTTCAAAATGTAACTTTTGCTTTTTGTAACTAAGGGTGGCACGTTTCGTTTAAAGAAACATTTGGTTGGAGGTTTTAAGGATGTCACTGATTGTCCTAGTTGTCCAGAGCATGTTTAAACAT
>BQNB010154380.1:2208-15525 GCA_026074375.1 Tanacetum coccineum | reverse complement strand
CCTATACTAAATTTTATATTTTTCCTAGACACTAAATGACAAAAGAAAATTTTATAAAAAAGAAAAATATTTTTTTATTTTTTTTTATTAATTTTTGGATTTTTTATGAATTTTATAAGATTAAGTAATAACTAAAATCTATTTTAATTGCTAGAAAATACAAATTTAACTGGAAAAATATAGAAAAATGGTTTTAATATGCTAAAAGAGTGCAGAAATTTAATAGAAACAAAAGCCCTAAATTTTATAACTCAATTGAACCCTAATTTGTGTAATTAAAACTAAGAACCCTAATTTTATAAAACTATAAACTAAAATATTAATTCTATTTTATTTAATAAGAAAGACAGGGTAGATATTGACAGAAAAGAAACTAAAGGGCAGGCGGGGTAACTAGGGAAAATTTACACTATAGCGAAAACAGCTAACCTTGAACTATTAGAAAAGTACGAAACAGACCCTACGATTGTGGCTTATTTAGCTTATTGAAAAAGTGGCTTTCAGCCAAAACTCAAAACTACAAAGTTGTTAAACAGCTTATTCTTAACAACTTTAATAAAGACACTTTGGACTTTTGACAAAAGAATAAGCTGAAAAATAAGCTGAAAGATCCTGTTTACAGAAAGTGCTTATTTACTAAGCTTTTTAGATTTTTGCTTATTTTGAGCTTAATACTTGATGAAAGCTGAAACTAAAAGATGCTTATTAATGCCTAAGATGTGTACTAAATGGATTTAAGCTAACATTTACCTATGCTTAACAAAACTAGAAAGAAAATTAAGATGAAAAAGTGCAAGTTTTGACTTAAACTGTTTTGAGCTTTTTTCACATAAGCTAAGAAGCTTATTTTTGGACCTTAAGTGCTGAGATTTTGGAAATAAGCTACACTAACTATCTATAATCTACCTAGGTATTAGGATTTTGCAAAGTATTCATGGAAATAGAAAAATTTCAAAAAGTAAAGTGAAAAGTCTATGCTGATATGCTGTGCTTAGCTGATGCAAATGGCAGCTGGTGCAATTGGCATAAGGATTCTATGCAAGCTGAACTTCAATTTTAAAGCTAATGATCAAATGACTAAATGAATTTATCTCTATTTTAACTAAATGAGATTCCTAAGTGCTTATAAATTCCTAAAATCTAAACTACTAAAATGAAATATTTGCCCTGGTGCTGGCACAAGACTTATAAGCTCTAAACTATTGAATCTTACTAACTAAGTGCTAAAAGCTTTTTAAAACTTAAAAATATGATCCATCTCAGCTGAAGGAAAGAATTTGACAAAGTGAATTTGACTTTAAGAGTCAAATATGTCCTAATCCAAACACTACCTTATTTTGACTGTCAAAAACAAAATGCACCTAAAATCTATATAAAAGCTAAAACAACCTAAACTCTTTATCTACTTCTGTTTATATTGAATTAATAGAGCTGTTTAAACTATAAAACCTAGAGCTTATAAGTAAAAATAAGCTACTTCTTCAGTGAGGCTTATTATACTACTAGTTATAATAAAAAGTAAAAATGAAAACTGGCTTGATTTAAAGATATAACAGACTAAAGCTAGTTCAGTATTGAATTAAGTAAACTAAATGACAGGATTTAAGCATAAGATAAAACAGAAAATTTGAATTAAGCTAAATGAAATTTAAACCCTTTTTTATTGAAAACAGAAAATTTACAACAAAAACTTATAAGTAAAGCTGAATTACATTAAAATGCTTGAAAGAAAAACTGAATTTAAATTATACTAGAAAAAACATAGTAAAAGTGGTGTGTGGTCTTCGGCTTGCTTTCTTCTCTCTTATAGCAGCTGAAAAGTCTTTGGCTTGTGTTTGCTGTGAGAGTACAAAGCTTCCCAAGCAATCCTAGCCTTCCATTGGTTCTTGTACACCATCTCACCATTAAAGGGGGTGCGGGTTGAGTGATTGCCAAGTGGGAAGGGTTATAGGGGCAGGGTAAGGTGGGAAATGGTGAAGGGTAGAGCAGGGAAGTGTACTAGGGAGGGTGGTATTGGCTATAAACCATGGGGGTGCCTGGTATGGTTTTGGCGGTAAACGGGTTTGGGTACAGGGTGGTTGCAGGTTTTAAACGGGATGTTTGGGGAAGGGGCAACTTTGGCCCTCCATCTTTCTTTCTCTTTTCATTTCATTTTAAGCCCCAATTTTAGTTATAATGAAGTTTGGAAAGTGACGCATTTGGTCCCTGTGGTTTTATGACAAAAGAATGATTAAAGGAGTTTTGGTAAATTGCAAAAATGGCCCTTGCCTTTAAACATAACAAAAGAATTGCCATTTGGCAGTTTTTGTCCCTCACTTTATTTCACCATTTTTCTTTTATAAAACACTTTAAAAAATGACAGTTCTAGTCCCTAAGGTTTTGTAAAAAGGTTATTGGGCTTGGGTTTGTGTATTGGGCCCAATTGGGTTTGTGGGCTTGTATTGGGCCCAATTGAGTGTGTCTGGGCCCAATAAGGTTTAGGCTTATGTTATTGGGCTTTTTAAGGCCCAATAAGGTTCAGGTGGGTTTTGTGTGTACAATGGCTGAGATTGGCTGTAACTGGGCTAGGATTGGGCCTTCAAAGTCTTCACAGTCTTTGTCAATTGCACACAAATGGGCTGTTGAAATTGATTGAGGGCCCATTTGGTCTTCACAGTCTTCATAGTTATACTATTGGGCTTTCCCGGCCCATCAGATGGGTTAAGATTGCATCCAATAGTATTCTTCAGTTCCGGCTCCGGTTTGACTGCTGATTCTTCTGTATTGACTCTGACTTTGGCATTTTTGGACTTTGGCCTTGATTTTGCACAGTCTTTTCCATTCCATGCTCAGTTTTGTCATTTTGGCTTGGTTTTCTGTCTTTTTGATGATATCCACTTCCTGCACAATACAAATGCAAAACAAACATATATTTGGCAGTTTTTGTCTGTTTTTGGTCATTTAAGCTCGTTTTTAGAGGTAAAAGATATGTGTAATTAAGCACTTATCAATGACCAATCATCGTTAGATGAAAAAAACTTAGATAATGAATATAATCAACTGTGCAAAATAGGTCTAAAAGTCATGGCTAAAAATAAATCACTAAAACAAATTAAAAAATAAATTAGAAAATGAAGTACTAGAAATAAAAAATAAACTATCTAAAATATAAAAAGGTAAAGAGGTCAATGAAGAATGTAAAACATGTCAAGATCTTAGTTTTGAAAATAAAAAACTTAAGGAAGAAATTTCTAAGCTTAATCAATTTAATAATAGTAGTAAATCGCTTAAGAAAATGCTAAATCTTCAAAAACCTTCTTGTGAAAAATCCGGCCTAGGATTTAATTTTACCAAAGGATCAACTAGTGAGTCTAAACAAGTGAATTTTGTTAAATCACAAGAGGTTGAGTCTAAAGAAAAAGTAATAGAGCTAAACTCAAGCCCAAGACCAAAATTTATGCTTGTAAACAATACTAAAATACCCATTTCAAGCAAAGATGAAGTAAAATGTTTTTATAAACCTTCTCTAAAAACTGGAGTTGGCTTCACTAAGCCTAAAATAAGATCTAAGACTCCTCCTCCAAAAAGAACCAATAACCCTCATATAACACCCTGTGTTTTCAAGTCATTGACGATGTTGATAAATCCACAATGTACCTTTTGTATTGTACGCGTTTGCTTTAAATCGTAATCGTTAGGTTAAATCGCGTACGCCAAATATTATCGTTTAATGTAAACGGGCATTAAACCATCAAACTTTTACATCAATCATGTGTTATATAATTATTTTGATAATAATTATGGTCGTTGTTCATTTATTTTATTGGTTACGTAAGTTAAATACGTTTCGCGATAAATGTACGTTTAAGCATACCCGGAAGCACGTTAATTTATTAACGCTTCAACAAATGCCCACGATTATACCCAATACCTAAAGTTTTATTAAACTTTAGCCAAGTAAATGTTATTTACACTTTATACACTAGAAATTAAAAGAATATACAATACTTGCAACTAGACATCATTTTATTTACAAAATACAACTTGTAACTTATAAGATTTATACAATATATGGTGTTATCTAGCAAAAGCTTCTAGAAAACCTTTCCCCCTAAATCAAACAGAAACAACACCTAGGAGTCAAGAGATGGTCATTTTTCATACATCTTGGTCAATGTACTTCACTAGTCATTAAAACTTATGTTTCTTTGTTCCTTTGACCAATAACAAGAACACAAGCCTCCTTAAAACCTTCAAATGTGTTCTTTGACCAACTATGCACCAACTTGACTAACCTAGCTCATATATACATGCATTACATGAGAGAAAGATAACATAGATAGAAAACACTTAGCAAAAATCAACAAAATCCTTCCTTTTACCCCATACAACCCCACGGCTCAAAACCAAGTCCCACACAAATCCATACTAAATTTTATACAACCTATACACTTCTATACACATCCATTCTAAGATATTCTAAGGTGTTTCCAAGCATTGGATTACCTTTTTCAAGTAATACTCAAGAAAAGGAAGACAAAACGACCTCTAAATATGTCGTTTGAAAAAGTAATCTCGTCGATTTCTTTGAATTGATATAACATTTTCCCATAAAAGCATCATCAATAAAATGCTTCAAAATAATCCGAACGAGATTTGGTCATTTGCATGTAAGTAAGAAATCCCATAAATGAAAATCTTGTCAATTTTAGACTCCTTTGCACACAAGTAACCAAGGCCATTCTAAATCACCTGAGAAAAACATGCTAAAGTGCAAATTAAAGTTGGTGAGTTCATAGAATTTGTAAGATAAATGTAAATGTTTGAATCCAAAGATTTATTAAAGATGCATGACCAATTCAATCCTTATAATAATCGCCAAAATGTAGAGGAAATTAAGCACTTAAAGAGTTTAGTGTTTTATTTGCTTCAGCCGTAATATAATGAAAAAGTGTTTAGAAATTAGTAATGTTCAATAAGTATATGGACAGTGAGATCGTTAGAGAATTTTCCAAAATGTATGGGTCTACTATAACAAATACAGTACCACATAAATAATATCATTGTTTGCACTAAGCTCATGACACCGAAGCTCGACATATATGTATGCAATTTAATGCACAAAAGGTGCCCGTGTAGATGTTCAAACCCGTAAACATCAAATGGAGTTCTGAATCATGTATGCGTTCGTATGTTTCTGACAGTCGAAACAGTGAGAATACTCCACCCAACAGGGATGTCATCCAAAATAGATCTAATTATACACTCGCGCTCCTCACCGGGTCCTCCGGTCAAGAATTTTAACAGTTCATGATAATGGCAATGGTGGGTTATGTTACTAGGCAGAGAAACAAAACACGAAAACAGGAGATGATAACCGAAAACACTTGTTCCAATAAAAATTCTGTTGTATTCGTAAATAGCTTTGAGTACTTAAATCCATAAGTAGAAAAGAGTGTGATATAAATCCAAGTAAACGAGTTCAGTAATGAAATGTAAACAAGTTGTATTAGCAAGTATTCTCCCCCGAGATTTGTAAAGTAAATGTAAAACAAGTGAAAGAGGGGCTATAAACTCACATCGATGATGAAGAACGATTGGCGGGAATGCGCATATTAAGCGCCAGGCAAAACGAAGACTGGAACGGCTCGACCAAGAAGATGTAACTAATCTTAACAGCTAAGTCCCACTAGCCTAGGATAATGCGTTTGATTCTTTTCCGATAAATGATTACATCAACGCGACACGTTGATAAAAGATTTAAATTATAGTCTATAGTTTGTGGTTGGTTAAATAAGATAAATCAAAAAGCGTACGTAATTTCATACATGAATCGTATAGCAGAGTATGTAATATATCCCGTATATATTACATATGAAAAAGTAAGCAATTATATAATTCGTATGATGAATTATATAACAAGACCAACAATCAAAAGAATAATTTGAAATATATAATACTTTGCAAATTTTATTTAAGAAACGTGAGTAAATTATTAAACAAAATGATTCGACACGTTTTAGAAAATCGCAACTTAAATAATTAAAAGTTCTTAGCATAAAAGTAAACGTACGTTTTAAAGTTATAAATCATGTACATTATGTTTTTAAAGCTTTTACAAAGGTTATGATGTTAGTTCCCAGTTGACAATTATAAAATATAGAATAATATTCTATAAATCTTAGTATGATTTTTCCTTGAACGGTTTGCTAAAATAGTTATCCGCATTTGAAAATTAAAGTTCTCCGTTGGTTTATTCCGGTTATTGAAATATTACAAATAAAAAACTTAAAATTTATATAAATAAAACTTTTTAAATCTATTCGTGTCGCAATTTACTTGAGTGATTCCCACATATAATTAGGCGAGACTAAATAATATGACACATTTATTTAACCATTAACCACCATCTAATCCGGTTTTATATTTATAAAGTCTTATGATTTATTTGATTTATATAAATTAAGACACACCCTTTGTGTATACCTTGTTATACCAACGCACCCTTGAGGGTTTTCTACTAAACCAAACACGCCCTTATGGGTTTTCTTATGCCAAACGCACCCTGTTGGGTGTTAACAACCAGAAACAAACACCCCTTGTAAAATTTACACAGCCAAACGCACCCTGTTTGGCTGTCCCGAAACAACAAACCAACCGCCCCTTGTGGGCTGCTGTTAAACCCGCAACCAAACGCACCCTACTCGGTGGCTGTTGAGCCAAACGCAGCCTAGCTGCAGCCCCGGAACCAAACGCGCCCTTATTGTGTTTTTCTTATACCAAACGCACCCTGTTGGGTGTTAACAACCAAACCCGAACGCCCCTATGTGGCTGTTAACCCATGAACCAAACGCACCAATTTTTGTGGTAACATTAAATCGAACACACCCTGAAGGTGCATGCCCGAACCAACGCCATTGTCCCGCAATTACATCCACACGCACCCTGGTGCTGATGAAGACACAAACCAGCAGCACCCTTATCCGTCAAACCCCACGTGCCTATTTTCGTTTATAAGCCAAACGCACTCTGTTGCGTGTTTATGTCAAACCAACGCACCATGTCGTGGTATTAACCACATAAACAAACACACCCTTGCGGGTGGTTAACTGTCAAAACCACCATAATGCGTTGTCTAGTGTTTAGGCGGTGTATGTGACCAAAATTTGATAACGATGGAGAGGTTGATATGGTTGACGGTGTGATGATGATGGTGGGATGACGAGGTGGTGGGATGGAGAGAAGAGGTTAGATCGTGGTGTAGATGGAGCTAGAAATGAAGGTGATGTGGTGTGCGTGATGAGATGATGTTGGTTAGATATGGCGCATTGGGGAGGCTGAAAATATGCCGAGATGGGTGGCGCCGGATTTGTTATAGAGAGAGAGAGAGGATGAAGATGAGATGGGGCTTGGTTATAAAAAATGAAAACCCTAATCTCTTCATGTGTATACTTATAAGGTTTTCAAAAAATAATGGCAAGTGCTTATTAGTATAGGGTAAATTTTATAATTACTATCACAGGGACTGAAAGTGTAACTTTTTAGATAATGGTTCGAGACTCGTTTAGGCTAGTTAACTGATGAATTAAAATACAAAACTTGCGTCATTGTTTTCTAAATAATTTTTCTAACAAAATGAGTATATATATGACTATAATTTTATAAATCTTTTATAAAATTTAAATAAAAGTTCATTATTTATTTGGTGCTCGTGACATATCTTGTCCTAAAAAGAACTAAAAAAATTTGCGTTTTTAAAATAAACATTTTCGAGTAACAGATAAATTTAATTAAATACCTTATTTAATAAGAATGAAAAATTTAATATAATTAAATAATTTTTTTTGTCGGTACGCATTGTACGCGGTTTTCAAAATTTAGCGAGGCTGTTTTAGCCCTTTTCTGTTGGTTTTCAAGTCTCGGGTGAAACTAAAAAGTTGTCTGAAATATCGTTTCACATCAAATTGCTTTAGGGTCAGAATCATGAAAACGTGATTTAGTGTTCTTATTTTGATAAATCAGCTATGAATTTTATATATATCCTTTCGTTTTCGAATTAAAATAGTAAAAAGAACTTTCTCTGCTGCTGTAAGAATAAATTAAGCCTTTTTATTATTTAAAATTGTTCCGAAATTTTTACAGTTACGCGATAATCGTTTTTTATTGACGATAAAAGATCAGTAATTCAAAAAGTAAGATCGGACCTGAAAAGTCAAAGGATTAAAATAGTCATTTAAAAGTTCCGAAAATGCCGGATGTTACCTTTATTCAACATCCATCCTAAGATATTCTAAGGTATTTCCAAGCATTGGCTAAGCATTTCCAAGTATTAATCAAGTGAAAGGAAGCTAGGGTTTTTATTAAGGAAAGCTAGGGTTTTCTTTGTGCAAGCTTGGATTTTAAGGCTAAACAAGGATTTAGCACTTGATTATCATCATCATCATACATCCTAAGGTCTACTAGAACTCTTTATATTCTTGTAAATTTTCATTGTTATGCATATGTTATATCTATTTTAGTTGAATCACCATTTAAGTTTTTATTCATGAAAATGAAGTTTATAGTTGAAATGATCATTTTATACACTTTTATATATGTTGTGGTATCACTTGATATCATGTTAAAAAAGGATGAGAAAAGAATGTACCATGTTAATTTGGTGTAAAAATGATTAAGTATAAATTAGGGTTTTAATGTTTTCTTAATATGTTTCAAGTTAAAGAAATACAAATGACATGTTGAGGTTAATTATGGACTTATATTAATGTTATATGATCATTAAAATGAGGTATAATCAAGATGATAAAACTTCTACACTTATGGTTATATGAAAAATGGCTATAAAATGAACTTATAGTAAAATGGATAAACTATGAAGTTAATGACTTAATAAGTTATTATGAAGGAATTGTACACTTTGACATTAAAGACTTTGATGGGCCTATGGAACATAATATATAAATTATAAAGACATAAATATATAGTGTAAGACTTGTATTAAAAATATAATAAAGTGGTAAAATCAATAAACAAGGCCAAAAATGGACCTTAGAAAGTCATGCATAACAATACTGTCCAAAAGTGTATAACAGTATACTTATTTATGTTTTTTTATAAATAATACATTACAGACGATCTGAAAAGGAAAGAAACTTGTCAAAACGATTAATAAGAGAAAATTTAAGATAAAAACGATTATACGTTAAAATAAACGGAGTATGTAAAAGTAACTTTTATAAAACTTATATCAAACAGCTATTTAGCATTTTTTAACAAATAATACAATATTTAGATTCCAAAATGGAAAAAATCATGAATTTTTCCAATTAATAGTGTAAGAGTTATGAATTTCGCGATAAATCGGTAATAAAAGTTTATAAAAATAATTTTATATACTATGAACAGTAAAATCACTAATCATGACAGAAAGTTATAATTTTTTAACCTCATAAAATTAAAAACTTCAATTACGAGATCGTGCTTTGAAAGTAATCGTTAAAAACGAGCAATAACGAATAAAATACGACATTTACGGGTTTTATGACAACAAATCCGAATTTAAATAAAACCGATGTCTGGAGGAACAGTAAAAAGTAACTGTACATCAGGGGACCAAAATTATAAAAAATGTCAAATATCGATTAACCCGTACTTAATACGAAAAGATGGCATAAGAAACGCAAGAAACTTTAGAAAACTAAAAGTTATGATGATTTTTACCAAAAGTATGTTTATAAACTTTAATTATAATAAACAAGTTTTCACTCACACATTTAGATGGTGATTCACTATATAGACTTATCATGGTAGGAGTACTTAACTAATTTAGTACTTATAACGACCTTAAATTAATAGTAGCAACTGACGATTTGCTTACGAGTTTATCCTGTGATATTTGGATTATCAGAACTCAAGAGATATCATAAGACCTACGTTTTAAACATGTTTTTTGTGTTTATAAGTTTTTGGGGTGAAAAACATGCATTGTTTTTTACAATGGACACAAGGAAAGTTTCATGTTATGATTACGTGTTGCCTAAGTAGCGATAACCCATATCTGAGCCCATTATCATGAACTGTCAATTGCGGGATTGTGAGCGCGAATGTTATTAATAGATCTATTGGGTTTGACAACCCCGTTCGAGTATCAGTCTATCACTGACAAACGAACGTATACCATACGAATTAAATGATGTTGCTGGGTTAAACATCCAAGTTCACGGGCAATGTAGGCCATTAATTTGGTATTCATACACGTCAAGCTTCAGTGTCATGAGCTTAGAGCAACGTAATTACATTTATATGATGTCTGCATCTGTTGCATTATCATACACTTGGGAAATCTTGTGGTCCTACAATATATGATTTATCAAACCTATGAATTCACCAACATTATTGTTGACGTTTTAAAGCAATGTTTTTCAGGGGATCAGTAAGCACGAGGTGCAAGGGATACATTGGTGGTTTTGATTTGGATATCATGCATTAAAGATTTTGTCGCATTACATTTTGTATAACTGTTATGGGCTAGAAATCTTTGTATTTTGAACAAGTGGACAAGTGAAGCTTCGGCTTATGTAACAAATACTTTGTTAAATCCAATGTATCAGTTTTAAACGACTTTTTGGTCGTTCTATATACATCTTGTGTTATTGATCTATGAAGTAACACGCCCCGGACCCTTATTCCGCTGCGACCCAATTTGGGGGTGTTACAGATTGGTATCAAGAGCCAAGGTTATAGAGAACCAGGTCAAATGTTTTTGCTGGACTATAACCGTTTTCAAACATCGAATTCATACAAAGGGGTTTTACACGGGACATACATATGTGCATACATTCATGCATACACTACTTGTTGCATTAGTTGGTTGGACTAGATGCATTCATAATTGATATACATGTTATGATATAAATGTATATTACTATAAGAGTCTTATATTAAATACTAATATAAGCTATTTTGAATTTTCAGATTCAGTCATGTCAGATTCGGATGAATCAGGGGTTACATACACGGAGGTTTCCAGCCCATTTGAGGGTTTATCAGACATAGGATCACCGAGAGCCAATGATCACGAGTACCTTGAGCTGCCTTGGATGCCAGAGGACCCATACGTGGAGGCCGCTCTTTAGGCCCCACCCTCTCCAGATTATGTGCCTGGCCCTAAGGAGCCAGAGCAGGCACCACCTTCGCTAGATTATGTTCCAGGCCTAGAGCATGCTGATGATGAGATTGTTGCTGAGGATCAGCCATATGCTGAGGATGCCTCACCCACTGCTCAGTTACCTGACTATGTCCCGGAGTCCGATCCTGAGGCGGACCCGAAGGAGGATGCCGATGAGGACCCCGAGGATGATCCTGTTGACTATTCTGCTGATGGAGGAGATGACGGAGACGATGAGGATGAGCCATCGGAGGAGGATGAGGATGTTGATGTTGACATGGAGGCTGATGGGGATGAGGAGGAGTAGGAGCACTTAGCTCCTGCCGACTTTGTAGTTGTTGCCTTACCAGCTACTGATCAAGCCCCATCTGCGAAGGAGACAGAGCCGTTTGAGACTGATGAGTCTGCGGCAACACCACCACCACACCCTGCATATCGTGTGACAGCTAGGATTTCTATTCCAGCTCCAGTACCTACACCAGTATGGTCTGATGCAGAGGTTGCCATACTTTTCGCTATATCTACTCCACCATCATCACCACTCTCCCCATGGTCTTCACCACTTCCCCAGATACCTTCTCCATCACTACCACTATCACCACCCTCACCTGTGTTATCACCAGCACCACCTCCTAGCCCCATTTGTTCATTGGGCTATCGAGCTGCGATGATCCGGATGAGAGTTAAGACCGCATCTACTTCCCATTCTCTACCATTACCACCACCCTTCATACTCTCCCCCACCAGACCAGATGCACCATCATTAGGGATACCACCACCCTTGCGCATATCAGTTCCTACTTCATCACTACCATTGCTACTACCCTCTCCTAGTCGTAGGGAGGACTGACCCAAGGTTACCTTACCACCTCGGAAGAGGTTAGGTATTGCTCTTGGTCCTGATTATGAGGTAGGAGAGAGCTCATCTGCTGCTGCTGCTAGACCGGTTGGAGGTCTTAGAGCAGACTATGGCTTTGTAGCTACTATGGATAGGGAGATCAGGCATGATCCGGAGAGACAGGTTGGATATGGGATCACCGACTCGTAGGACGAGATAGTTGAGACCCTTCAGGGGGCACCAGTTAGTACTGACACTGAGTTAGGTCGACATATGACAGCATTTGAGACTAGGGTTAGGCAAGACACGGATGAGATTTATACGAGGTTAGACGATAAGCAGAGTCGGAGACAACTATTGGCTGGTCGGCTCAATATGTTGTTTAGAGACAGACGGGCACATGCATATACACGTCATCAGATGGAGATAGAGGCTAGATTGTCCTGAGAGGCTTGGAGGCGATCGATGGATGCGAGTGATCTTGCCCGCGGAGAGGTTATGTCACTGCGCACTACCGTACTGGGTCAGATGTCAGAGATTAGAGAGTTGCATGCTGCTGATCGCAGGAGACAGGCTGTGATTTCAGAGATGCTGAAGGCAGACCAGAGGAGATCTGCAGAGATGAGAGAGTTGAGGACAACTGATCATACCCGACAGCAGCAGCTTATACAGACATTGACAGTGATGCAGTCATTACAGGGACAGGTGACCACGCTACAAGGACAGGTGGCAGCACTACAGGGGCAGGTTACCGCACTGCAGGGACAGCAAGGACCCGCTGGAGGTCCTGCACAACCAGAGCTGCCAGAGGAGGCTGGTAGCAGTTCATAGATTTGATCATGTTATGGCTAGTCATTTTGTATATAGCCTACTAAGTATTACGGGTTTAATCTCGGCTAGTAAGGCTTTAGGTTGTTATGTTTATGTTGTAACCTAATCGTTATGATCATTTTGTATCCGAACCATTCATGTATGTTTTCCAATTTATATATGGAATGGTTGTATTATGTCACGTCTGTAATCGAATTTGTTTATGAATGAATGTCGATTTGGTTATATCATTGTTGATTACAACTCAATTGTATATTTTACTATGTGATGTGATCTCACTTTATTTATCATGAATATGTCATGTCTTATGAAATCTAACGGGCATTGTATTTTCTTGTGATTAAAGAAAATGGCACCAAAACGAGCCACAAGGTCAACACCAGTCACAACAACCCCAGCCTCAACAGCAACCACCACCACATCTGTTACTAATGCCCAACTTCAGGCAATGATTAACCAAGGTGTCACTGTGCCGCTTTGGCAGCAAGTGATGCAAATAGAA
>BQNB010154379.1:0-15525 GCA_026074375.1 Tanacetum coccineum | reverse complement strand
ATTGTGCTTGTTGGTATGCCTTTCCAGCGCTTACGTATTCGGCTTTAGAAGTGGATATAGCAAGAGCGGTTTACTTCTTCGAAAACAAAGATGTTAAACAACATCCCATAAACGTACAAATACCGCTAGTACTTTTTCATTCCACATAAACCCTGCATGATCAGAGTCGGCATATACCAGACCCCTTAGGATACCATAATCCCCTAAGTGCGTAGTGCCTTTAATGTATCGGAAGATACGTTTAACCGCTTCAAGATGAGAGGTTTTGGGAGCCTCTTGGAAGTAGGCACAAAGGCAGACACTAAACATGATATCGGGCCTACTTGTCGTTAGTTATAATAAACTACATATCATGCCTCGATACTTGGTACTATCTACCGACTTACACTTTTCCTCTTTCATTGGTTTAGATTCTTTTAAGCCAAATTTCTTAAGCATTTCTTTAATATATTTAGATTGATTAAAGAAGATTCCATCTTTCATTTGTTTTATTTGTAGTCCAAGGAAGAAGTTAAGTTCGCCCATCATGCTCATCTCGAACTCATCATGCATGATTTTGGCAAATTTACACATGTCTTGACAAGTCGAACCGAATATGATGTCATCGACATATATTTGAACGATGATGAGGTTTGAACTTTTTTTATTAGTAAAAAGAGTGTTATCTACCATTCTTATTTTATATTCATGTTTAATAAGGAAAGCTTTTAATCTATCATACCAAGCTTTGGGTGCTTGTTTAAGACCATATAAAGCTTTCTTTAGTTTATAAACATGATCTGGTATTTCAAAGTCAATGAATCCTGGAGGTTGTGCCACGTATACCTCCTCATTGATAAAACCGTTTAGGAATGCACTTTTTACATCTATTTGGAATAGCTTAAAGTCTAAAGCACAAGCATAAGCTAATAATATTCTAATAGACTTCAAGTTAGCAATGGGGGAGAATAATTTTAGCATAATCGAAGCCCTTTATGATTATACCTTGAAGCCAACTAACCTAACCTTATTTCGAGAAACAATACCGTTCTCGTCTAACTTATTTCTAAACACCCACTTAGTTTCTATGATTGTCATATTCCTAGGTTGTGGAACTAACTCCCAAACATCGTTAGCAATGAATTGATTTAATTCTTCTTGCGTAGCGATTATCCAACTTTCATCTATTAAGGCTTCATTCGCATTCTTAGGTTCTATAGTTGATATAAAACAAAAGAAGTTACTTTGGTTTTGTGCTTGTGACCTAAGAGTTCTTTGGTTAAGGTTTCCTATGACATTTTCTAATGGATGGTTCCTAGATTCTTTAATATTGACTACTTCGTCAATCTCTAAAGTTTCATCCTCAATGTCATTTTCTAAGATTTTCTTTTAGGTAACCTTAATTGCTTCTTCTTCATCTAAGTCATCATCCACCAAGGGTGATGTCTTAGAGGGTGGAGGAGTTTCATCGAATGTTCGTTGAGTGATTCTTCGATTTTATTAGTGTGTTTATTAAGGACAATGTATGCTTTACTATTTTGGGAGTAACCTAAAAAGACACCTTTGTATGACTTTAGGTCAAACTTAGTGATATAGTCTTAGTGTTTAAAATGAAGCACTTGCTTCCAAACACTCTAAAATAATCAAGAGTAGGTTTCCTACCTCTCAGGAGTTCATAAGGTGTTTTTCCTAGGATGGCTCTAATTAGGATTTGGTTGAGAATGTATGTTGAAGTGTCTACGGCGTTACACCAAAACTTTTGAGGTAACGATTGTTCATTCAACATTGTTCTACTCAATTCCTGTAATGTCCTGTTTTTCCTTTCTACCACGCCATTTGATTGTGGAGTGTGTGGAGCCGAGAAGTTATGTGTAATACCATTGGCATTACAAAACTCTCCAAATTGCACTTCATTATCAAATTCTCTACTGTGGTCGGTTCTTATTGACACTATTGTACATCCTAATTGGTTTTGAATTTTCTTACTAAATATTTCGAATTGATCGAAGGCTTTGGTTCTATCTTTAAGGAATCTAGTCTAAGTATACCTTGAGTAGTCATCTACTATGACTAAGTGTAGTGGTTTCCTCCATAACTCTATACGGCGGATAAACCAAAGAGAACCATATGAAGGAGTTCTAAGCATCTAGTAGTTGAGACTATATTCTTAGCTTTGTGACTAGCGTGAGCTTGTTTTCCAATTTTGCAAGCATGAGCTTGTTTTCCAATTTTGCAAGCATCACAGAAGTGTTGATCAAACTTAAGCTTAGGTAAGTTTCTAACTAATTTCTTAGATGCTAACGATTGAATGAGACACATATTAGCATGACCTAATCTCCTATGCCACAACGTGGAGTTTTCATCAATCGTTGCAAGACAAAATGTTGGCTTCTGCTTATTTTCCTAATTTCATCACATATAAGCCTTTCTTTCTAATACCTCTACCTATAACCTTACCATCCTTAGTGATTTCACTATCATGTTCAGAAAAAGTTACTCTACACTTTAGTATCAATATTTGCGTCATAACTGTAGCAAGTAAAATCTTTAGTTATCTTACCTGTTCTACATATCGATTTTGAGAGAGTCATGCGAAACCGTACCTTTGCCAATTGATGGTTAAACGAGTAGTTTGCTACCAAAAATTTAACATTACCCTCCGTTGTAGCTTGTAGTTGAGAGAGCTTTCGGGTTACGTCATATGTGTTTTGAGCATCGCTATCCTTTATCTAACTATCGGTTCCAAGTCGGACTCAAGGGATATCTCATTTGATGCTTTTGAGCTACGAGACACCGTTCCGGTTTCTTGGTCTTCTCATCATCTTCTTCACCGCTATCACTCCAAGAACCTTCGACTCTTTGGTTCTTGTCTTTCAGTGGTTTTGGACATTCTCCAATAAGATGATTTGGAACACCGCATCTAAAACATTTTCTATTACTTTTGCCGTTCTTGTCATCTCGGCTGCTTTGGAACGTCTTTTTATCGTTCCGAGGTTGTCTCACGAATCTACCTCTTCACTTGAAGAACTTCTTGAAGTCTCTAACCGCCATGGCATATTCTTCGTGTTCACTTCTGGAAGTCGAACACTCCTCATTATTAGATTCTTTCTTAGCCTTTAAAGCAAGAGATTTTTTTCTCCCTTAGCTTTGACTATTTCAGAATCTTTATTGATGATCATCTCGTAAACTTTGAGATTCCCGATGAGTTCATTAAGTGACAGTGATGTTAAGTCTTTCGACTCTTCAATCGCCGTGACCTTTGCTCTTTATTTAGGATGTAGAGCCCTAAGAAACTTACTTATCATCAGATTTGTAGAATTACCTTCATCAACGCTTTTAAGACTAGTAATAATAGTATTAAATTAGCAAAAGCATATTATAGATTTCGTCTTCAAAAATGACGAATTGTTTTTATTGTTGTACCAAAAGGGCGATCTTGTTTTCTTCACACTTGGTTATTACTTTAATGGTGATTAACAAAGTTTTACAAATTTCTTTTTGCCGTATTAATACATGAAATTCTTGCATATTCTTTTTCTTGGCAAGCATTTGTAAATAACATTTTGGCTTAGTTATTTTTCGCAACCTTCTTTTTAAGATATCAACTTTGTTTTTCAAAACGGATAACCTACATCTAATTTGGTTTCCTAATTTTGTTGGAATAGGTTTGAAAAATCACGTTAGTGATAATATGTCAACAGATCATAGTTCTTTTGATTTAACATATGTTTCGAATCTATTTTTCCAATAAATAAAACTATCACTTTCGAAAAGTGGTGGTCTTTGCATGGATTGCCCTTCTAGATATTTGTCGGAATCCATAGATCGATCCAAGCTTTAAAATACAATATATTTTAAAAATCTTGAGTGACCTCGGCTTCTGATACCAATTTTGGAAACTAGAAGGGGGGGTTGAATAGTTTACCGGTTAATTGACGTTTTAAATTTTACTTCTAAAATTTGTTAGATTCGAGTATATGTTCAACCAACCAACAATATGAACCAACAATGTATATATATGTACTAACAGTAACTAAACAAACAATAAGAAAGAATCACAACAATATAAAGAGATAAGGGAAGGAACAATCAAACCAAGACACTAAGATTTATAGTGGTTCTGCTACGAAGCTCCTCTTCGCCCTACTCCACTCCCCGAGTATTCTACTCGAGATTTCACTATGTCAACAAGCCCCTTTTAGGCGGAGAAAACTGTTTACACGTCGCTTACGTTGTTTTCCGACACTAAGCTAAATGTCGATTCCTAATATTAGCTAGAACCAATCTACCACTTCACAAGTAATACACAATCACAAGATCTACACTATCGGATTTATACACTATCCGATTTACACAATCACACAAGATAATCAAGATAAAGATTTGGTTCTTAGAAGAAAGAAAGAGATATTACTAGACCACAACAATTCGTTTCTTGATGAATACGAATGTTCTTCTTTTGCACTTGGTAGAGAGGAGAGGAGAGATGAGAAGAAGAGATTGGATCACTTGAAACAAGATCAAACAATATTAGTGATCAAGAGATTTAGAGAGAGAAAAAAGGTTTTTAGAGAGAGTAAGAGGACTGAGAAAATTCATGCAAAGATGTATATTTTTTAGCTAGAAATAATGCAGTATTTATAGACAGGAAAACCTAACAGTAAACATGCTGGCGGTCTACGGCTGTCTTAGATAATCTGGGGGTGCTTGATTATCAGGGGGCCGCCGTCGTTTGACCGTACGCTCCCCTTTTTTGTCTTTTAGTGGGGGATGATTTTATAGGGTCTAGAAGTTCTATTTTTGGGGAAAAAAACCATATTTGAGTTTATATATTTAAATAAAACATTTCTTTTAATTAAAAAGTATTTTGTATATAATTATTTTTGTAAACATACTTTTGTAAAAATGTGATGGTTAAGAAAAATCATTTTCTTGATCACTGATCATGTTTAATGATTTGTTTATACATACCTAAAGTGATTTACATTTGAAATGGAAATTTACGATTAATAATTTGTAAACGTTTATTTTTATCATAAACGTTTTTACATTTTGTTATCTTCAAAACATCGAGAGGTTAAAAAATATAAGTAACGTTTTTAGACATTATTTGTATTAACAACTACGTTTTAGTATATTACTCATCTTTTTAAGGACAAAGCAAATGCAATTGAAGGAATAGTTTCTAAGGCTTTTATTTTCTCCTACAATTATTTTGAACATTGTCCCCAACGTTCTACAAGTACCCGAAAAATGAATAATAGGGAAAATAGGAAAAGCAAAAGAAACTAGTACTCTCTTGGTTTTGCTCAATATTGGAGAAGAAATGAGATAAATCGGCTAAATCGTCATCTCAGAATCATCCATATAAAAATCCAAAGAACTTTCGGGCTTCTCCTTATCAAATATAACCTTCTAATCAAAGACAAGAAACAACTATACCAAGCATAAAATCCACGGGTAAATGATATACAACCCTGTTAATTGTGAATTAAAATCCTACGAAAGCAATAAAGATGAACGAGAATACTTATGTAATACGTGGCTTTCTGCAAGAGTTAGGTTAAATTACAAAATAATGATAATGAACATAAATAAATTTTCAAAAATTCAAATATCGCACAAAAAAATTTGACTGCAGGTGGGTGACGCCGTCAAGAATAATTCTGACGCCGTCTCTAGGGTCTATAAAAATTCTTATTTCATTTTCTTGGAAAAATTTTGCACAATAATCCTATTAGTTATTTCTTGGAAAAAATTTCTGCATATGCCACAAAAACGATTAGTACAAACATATGACTCGAAACAAACACATGACACAAGACACGAAATTAAACTAAACTATTTATTTTTATGGGTTTGAAAATGGTTCTTTAGCAAACCAGATATTTTTCCCTAATACATTATTTTGATGCAAAAATACATTTGGATGCAATTATTCCAAAGTTAAAAAAACAAAAAAAACAGTATGTTTACACATAATTCAACATAATAAAAACTAAACAATAATGATTAAAACACAGAAACACTTTTAAAATGCAAGAAATAATAAGATTGGGTTGCCTTTCAATAAAGGCTGTTGTTTATTTACGTGTCTTGTTAGCTAGACTCGGAGCCACACGCTTTACGTGAACTCTTCGCTTGATCCTACCTCCACCCAACTTCAAATGGGACACATCAAATCCCTATTCCTTCAATTTCTCTTTATATGATGGGACAAGCTTATTTTATCCTTGTTTAAAACCGCTTCTTAAATCAGACGCCTTTCACAATCCTCTTCCTATAATCATCTTCACTAAGTAATGAGGTTTTTATGCACTTCTTGTTGTCTTGGCATTCCCTTCCTATTTGGTAAATATTTTCACTCATATATTGTTTAGAACTTTCAAGTATTTTTTTATCTATACTATTTCCTTTTTGTTAAATGTTGAAGTTTTAGAAAAAAAATTAATTGTCTATTTTACCCTCTTTAACATATCCCTTAATACTAATTAAAATGGGAAACTACTTAAAACGCATGCCCCCCCCCCCCCTTATTAGGAAATCTATACTATATATAAAGGGTGTGTACCCCCTTTTGTTGAATGTTGAAATTTAAGAAAAAAGTTAATTGTCTAGTTTACCCTCCTTAATATACCCCAAATACTAATTAAAATTAGAAACCACTTAAAAAACACGCGTTTTTTTCCCCTTTTATTTTTATTAAGAAAAGCAATTAACTTATTTATATATATGAATTGATATTTCGCATGCACTTAGTTTACTCCTAGGAGCCATATAATAGTCTTCATACTACCTTACGTGTGTGTTGCTCTAGCGGAATACTAAGAAGACAGCGTGTTCGTGTAATTCGTTCATGACTTAGGAAATAGTTACACAGATCATCACAAGGGTGACAAGGTAACAACACTAGGAGAAGCAATCTAGGGAGTAATACATGATTAAATAAACACAGTCTTTTATCTTATTGTTATCACCAGTAGTGTAGAATATATTTAGTTTAATAGCTAAAACTAAACCACCTCTCAAATATATATGATTTACTTGCTTTCAATAAAATATAAAAACACAAATATAATCTTCTCTCAACCCTTAGAATTCTGTTAGACCGTGATCAAGCCTTCCCAACATATTTCCCGAGTGAACGATAACAACCCATGTGTCTTGCCTATACTACTACTACAACGATTAGGTGCTCTGCCTAGGGAGTTGTAAAACTTCTTATGTTGGGAATAAATCTTCATCAAGAGTTAATACTGCCAAGGTATAACTAACAGTACTAATGGAGTTAGTATTGCCAGTACAAACTTAGTACTGCCAAGTGTTAGTTAATACTGCTAGAAGAAAGATTAATACTGCTGATGGTCAAAGCTGCTGACTTGAAGATAAGGATGCAACAAGATAAATATGGAATGTATATCTTTTATATTTTAGGAAGATTTGTATATGATTATGATTGTTATTGATCCTAAAAGTTCGGTAGTTATCTTGTAAAGGACTCCTTATAGTGTATAAAAGGAGATCCTAGGTTAAGGGTTTAGTTATGCTTAAGAGATAGAGATACATCTTAGAAAAAGAACGTATAGCTTCAAGGTTTGTAACCCTAGTACTAATCAAGAGTACTCGTATTATCATTAATAATATTGAAGCAGTTTGTGTTTTGTTCATTGCTCTTTGTCTAGTACTGTTTCATTGATAAATACCTCTAGAGTATCAAAGTGTAGATTCCACATACACTTTGATATACAAACAAAGTCTCAACCATTGTTATTTTGGATTTATCCAAGGTAACATACTCTTTACAAGGTAAAGAATCGATCAAGGCGTGGGATCAACAAGTGGTATCAAAGCCTGTGCTTTGAGAAACTTTGATCTAGAAGTAATAGAGTTGGAGAATACACAGAACAGTGCTTTGGCTAAGCTTCCCATGCTCAAACTCGAGGAGTATGAGATGTGGGAGATCAGGATCAAACAGTATTTTTAGATCCAGGATTATGCTCTATGGGAGGTCATAAAGAATGGGAATTCATGGGTACCTATTCCTGTAACATCACCATCAGAAACTGGTACATCAACAGCAACAAAGATGACTGTGCCTACTACTATTGAAGAAAAGACGTGTAAAAAGAATGATGTAAAGGCAAGAAGTCTACTGCTTATGGCACTGCCCAATGAAATGAACATCATCTTACCTTCGACCAGTATGTCGATGCTTGGTTTGTGCTTATTTCACATACCTTTTTCCTTTAAAAACGAAGCTTAAAATAACCAAAAACGGACTTAAAAAATGCCAAATATCGTTGTGTTTGCTAATTGTATGTGAAGGAAATGGACTAACTAAGAAAGGACAAAAACAAGCCAAAACGAATAAAACGGACTCAGAATGGAAAAGACTGTGAAAGACAAGCCAATCGAAGCCGGGAGAGAAATGTCAATCAAGTCAATAAGTAAACATAATGTTCACTGGTCTAAGTCAAGTCAACCCAAAGTCACCCCGACAAATCCAAAAGTCAACATGTTGAAGATATATAAGATTGAGGGTTAAAATTGCCAAAACCCGAAACTTATATTTAAAGACGGAAAAGAGCTAAAGAAAAAAGGAAAGGGTACAATAAACTGCCATTAAAGCAAAGTTATGGGGGGCAAAACTGCCAAGTCCCCATACTTGTGTATCACAAGGACTTGTGATGCAATAAGTCTTATAACTTTTGGGGACTATTCCTGCCAAGTCCCCAAAGTTATTTAACCACAAGGACCATGGTTGCAAGAACTCAAGACACCATAAGGGGCCAAAGCTGCCATTTTACTAAACCTACACTCTGTCTCCCCCAACACCTTTTCCCGCCTTTTTTGAACACAACACAACTCACGGGTTTGTCACCCCCGTTTTACCCTGCAACCCAAACCACCCCATGGGTAAAACTCTCCCCCCTCCTCCACTAATCCCCTAATCCCACTTGGCAATCCCACACTTCCCCATGACAAATCCAACGGCTGTGATGAATAATCTTTGAAGAATTAAGGGTCAAGATTGTTTTTTTTGGTTTGCTCTCACCAAACAAACACAACAAAGAAGCTGCCCAGCTTATAAAAGAAGAAGAAGACAGAGGTTCAAGGGAGTTAGTTAGTTTTTAATTTTCAGCTTGTAATTTTTTCTTATTTTTAAGCATTTTCATTTGAGTTTGTCAAATTAATCTTTTAATACTTGTACTTTGTATTCCTTAGTTTGTACCTTACTATTTTGCTTAATAAAATTCAGTTTTCAAGTTCCTTAGTGCTTTGATTCCAATTTAAAGCTGTTTTCATTTCAATAAGCTCCAATAAGCTCTTTTGAGCTTATTCCTGTTCATAAGCTCAAATTTAGTCGAAAATTTGTTTTAAGTCTTTCATTTACTCATTTTATTCATTTCACATCAAAACATGGACATTTGAGTACATTGGATTCATTTTGGAAGCTATTTGGAGTTAATAAGCTCTTATAAGCTTATTGAGCTTTAAGCTCAGGTTTAGAGGCTAGGGAGCCACTTAGGTTCATGTTTGTGAGCCACTCACTCAGATAGAGTGGCTTGGTTCTGAGACAACACAATTTCAGGTTTCACTTTCTTGAAATTTCATCTTAGCATTAATATAGCTTAAATACAAGTAGCTTATTTTTTGTTTACTTTGTGCTTAATCCTCTTCATGATGTTTAGAATGTTTTAAGGTCATAATTTCTTTAAAGCTGTATTAGTTAGTTTCATTAAGGTTCAATTTAGTTGATAAGTTCTGTTATTAGTCTTAATAGGCTAGTAGACAAAGTAGCTTAATCCTACTCATAAGCTAGGCATTTAAGAGCTTAAATAGTTTAAATAGGTTGGTTAAAGTAGAAGTAGATAAAAGGTTCTAAGAGTTTAAGCTTGAGAATAGATTTTGAGTACCTCTTAGTTTTGACAGCTTTGTTTAAGTGGTGTTTGGTTTTAGGTTACTTTGACTTTTTAAGTCAAAACTAGTTTGTTTAAATACTTCATTTAGCTGAGTTTAGTCATTTCATCAAGTTTTAAAGAGATTTTAGAAGTTAGTTTGTAGAGATTAGAAAGTTAGAGCTTGAGAAGTCTTTGTCAGCACCAGGGCAGGTTTAGGTTCAAAATTGCTTTAGGATTTAGTGTTTTAAGGCATTCTAGAGTTCTAACATAGATAATACAGGTTTAGATATACTTAGTAAGTAGGATTAGAGAGTTTTCATCTCAAGGTTTAGCCTGCATTTGAGTATGATGCCAAATGCATCAGCAACAATAGTTGCATCAGCAACAACATAGGCTATTATTTTTATAGTTGCTTTTTAGTTTTCAAGGTTAGGAGTTAGGATTTAGTTTTTAGTTTCTCCATAGTTTTCCATTAGCTTATTACATTTCATCATTTAGTTTTCATTTACAAGCTTTTAGTATAGCTTATTTTTCTTTATAAAAGTGACATAGCAGCTTAATTGGATTTTAGCTTATTTTTCTTAGAATTCTCATTTCTAGTTGTAATTTTGAAAAACCTTTTATCTAGGTTAGATTTAAATCCATAGATTAGCTTATATTCTAAATTTCAGCTTTATAGGATTAGGAATAAGCTGTTTAGCTTATTAGAAAAGCTCAAAACAGCTTTAAGCCTAAAACTTGCACTTTTCATTAGCAAATCTCCTTATAATCTTGTTTACTCTTAGCTTATTACTTTTTAGAAGTCCATAGTACACATCTTAAGCTTCATAAAGCTTCTTTTGTTTTTCATTTTCATCAAGAAATAAGCTTGCAATAAGCTAAAGTTTGAAAAAGGGTAGAAAAACTTGACTTTCTGTAACAGTTTGAAAAAAGCTTATTTTTTAGCTTATCTAGTTGTTAAAAGTTGAAAGTGCCTTTATTAATGTTGTTTAGGATAAGCCCCTTTATAAGTTTGTAGTTTTGAGTTTTTGCTGAAACTCACTTTTTCAATAAGCCAAAAATAAGCTAGATCGTGGGGTTTAAATGGTACTTTCTTGATAGTTAAGGGGCACCCGTTTTCACTGCAGTGTAAATTGCTAGCATTTACCCCGCCTACCCTTTGTTTTCCTCTTTTACAATTTCTACCCTAGACTTTTAGGAAAAATAAAAAAGGGGGAAAGACAAGAGGTCCGGGTGAGCAAGACTCGAACCCGTGACCTCTCGATACAAACCCCCTTTTGTACACACTTATACCGCTGCGCCCTTGGGTCTTTTTCGTTAAAGACTCAAGGGCTTTGTTATTTATACATGTTTTGGCTCTATAAGCTTATAAGCTGAAATAGCTTATTTACGGGCTTATTTATAAGCCAATTTTGTGTTTTTTATTTTTCGTAGGATTTTTATAGAGTAAAGTATTTTTAGTAAATTTTTCAGAATTTTTCGAAGTTATTTAGTATTTTTTATAATTTAATTTAGTTAAAACTTTTAAAAATTCATAAAAAATATAAAAATTATCAAAAAAAATATTTTTCTTTTTTAGAAAATTTTATTTTGTCATATAGTTTGTAGGAAAAATACAAAAATTTTCGTAGGGTCATTTTTACAACTTTTTACTTTTTAAAGAACGGTCCGGGTGCGGGATTTTGTGTTGACTCGTTTTTGGGTCAAACGAACTCCGTTTTCGGTCTAGTCTTTTTCATTCTTCGTTATTTGTCCCGTAGAGTAGTTTAGAAGTAAAAATTTCTTCGTAGGGTTATTTTTAAAGATTTTAGGTTTTTCCCCCTTTGTTCGGGATTCGTGCTTCCGTTTTTCAGCTTAATTTTGTAATTTTTAGGTTTTTCTTAAACGTTTTTGTTTGTTATTGTTTAATTTGACTTTTCCACTCTTTCAATTCAATTCTCTCCTTCAAACTCAAATCTTCGACTGTATCGATTCTCCAGTACAGCCTCGTTGGGGATAAACGACCCGGGAACACTCTATACTACTTCTCGGTTTTATTGATATTGTTGTTTTTAGATTATATATATATTTTATATTTTATTATATATTATATATGTAGTGTAAAAACTACCAATCAGCCCCCAATAGGCTCACATATTCATAATGTATTCGTGCTAGTTCGACTACCATAATCCAACAAAAGAGACTCGTATCTTGGCGGGGCAACACGATTGAAAAAGTGTTTGCATCCATGGGGGGCTCGGATACCCTTTTGTCCAGTTTCGCACTCAGAAGTCTAAGCTAAACAAATAATACATTTATCATATTATTGTGTCTCACGTTCACTCCAAGGGCAGTGACTTCACCGTCCCACCCATCCCCCATGTGTCTTCATAATACATAGTTGTTCGGGTGTGTGGGTGTTTGGAACGTGTTAGGGTGGATTCAGGCAAGGATGAGATAGTATGTGTTGTGGCTTGGCAAGCTTGGTAGGCTTCCAGACATGGCATACATATTCTTAAAAGACACTGAATTTGAAAGTTATGGTTGTTTACGGGCTGTGCATTTTTGGGGCACGACTGCCATTTGGCTTGGTTTACGAACATAAATCTTAACATGGCTACTCACTTTATATGTACTATGCCGGCTCACATTCGCGATGATCATAATATGACTTTTGTGTGCTTATAAGCAGGAAAACTACGGGTGAAAGCGACCCGTATATTGGTGGGGCAACACGATCAAAAAAGTGTTTGCAGCCATGGCGGGATCAGATAGCCTTTTGTCCAGTTCTGTACTCGCAAATATGAGCTAAATGCTTATCTGCGTATATAGATAACTCTATTTGAATGTATGTTCAGCTGTTGGTAATGGTGCTTATTGTATAGTTCATGTAATGTGTTACTGATGCTTTTTGTTCCCATATAAAAAATGAACGACAGTTTGGTTTTAAATTGTTTCATGATGCTTATGAGTTAGCGTTTGGTTCACGGATTATATCATGATGAAACAATTCAGCGTTTGGTTGTGCTTGAAAGTTGGGGTTGTGTCACATATCCCATGAATTTGGTCATTCTTTTGAACTATCTAATTGGATCGAAGACTATTAATAGGTAGCGAATAAATTAGAATGAATAATAATAGTTATAGATATATAGGACAAACTCATACCTAACGGTAATATTTTTGTTTGCATTCCAGATCTACAAGGAGGAGGTTATCGATCTACTAAAGGGTGATGAGAATGGGAAGGGTGTGGGGCCTTCGCATGTGCCTATTCAGATTAGGGAAACAACTAACAGCGGGATCTTGCTTGCTTGCGTAACTGAGGTCAAAGTTAATTCACAAGAAGAGATGATGTCGCTTATGTTGTGTGTGTTTGTGCGTAGGTCGACTGGTATCACGAACATGAATAGTCAAACGAGGTCTATTTTATAATTTGTGGCTATATGTTCTTATTATCTTCTGTGTTACTTTTACATGCAGTGTTAACTTTATGTAAATATGATTTCTATGTTTCAGTCTATCACCTGCCATATTACTATTTACATGGAACAAAAATGAATTGCTGGCATGGAAAGTAGAAGACTGAGTGCTAAGCTTCATTTGATTGATCTTGCTGGGTCGAAATGGGTCAAAAAAATAGGGATGCTGGGATGCGCTTAAGAGAAGGTAATTAATGTGTGTAAGAACATTTATAATTTAAGGTGTTCATTCAGACTGATTTCATCGTAAAAGGTAAATTTTGATTGTTGTCATTGTAATGAATTTAAAATACAAATTCATGAGAACAAATCTGTAATAAACAATTCCGGAACTGACTGGTAGAGCTTTTACATAATGATGATTACAGTACTCGAAAGAAATCAAATGAAGGGGATGAGCTTGATGGATGTTGTATATATCGATGTGCCTTGCTACAAATTGTTCATGCATGATTCTATCTATGAGGCCGTCGTTAGTAATTATTGCTTTGGTGTGTTTGTACATAAACGAGCCACATGTTAACTAAATATTATGTTGATAATTATGTTGCAGGTTGTTTGTATCAACTAAATATTAAAGCACTGAAATGCCTTTTCTATATAAGCAATGTAAATTATCTTTTATTTCAATGAAGTTTAGTAGAATCCTTTATTTAATTTGCTAGGTGAGTTAATAAGACTTTGTTACAAAGTCAACTTTATTTTACACATGCTAGAGACTGTTACATCATCGACACAATGGCATTGTTTATACCTCAATGCGGCACTAAGTTACACATGAATGAGGGTGCTTTGTAGCTTTATTAGCATTCGACATGCTGCTCTCGCGGCTATGCACGGGTAAAAGAAAAAAAACTTTTAAAAAAGTCAGCAACTCAGAAAAATGCTTTTTTAACCGGAAAAAATAACAAAACTCGCCGCAACAAAGCGCAGGTTTTGAAAACTTATTTTATACAACTTGAGAATACATTTTGTCAATTAGTTTCATTTCCTTTACCGTCACATTCTTTGCTTTACTTTACTTCACTTTACTTTCTTCATTGAAAAAAACTTAAGAACATAGCGTTAAAGCTGCAACATATCTTGCCGTACTTGATGTTCATGGTGTATGGTGTATCTACATGATATGGGTTATATTGGATTATAATTTATCTATAACGAGTCAGATTAAAAGTTTTCATTAAGATGATTCATATTGAACGGCTTAAACAGGTTGAGAGTTGCCTAAAAGTGTGTTTCATATACGTTCAATTTCTAGATTGATTTATCCCGAAAAAAATGTTGGAGGGTCAACCCAACCCCGATTGACCCACTTTGACCCGCAATAATTTAACGCATTATAACGATTTTGACCTGTTACCCACACAAACGCACAACGACCAGTCCAATGAAATCAACATGTGTTAATATGGGTCGGATTCACATCACTAACGGGTTAAATCTAAAGGCTTACGTAAACATGATCAGAGGCAAAAAGGTTGAAAAGGGTCAAACCGGGTAGAAGTAGGGGTAAGCATAAAAACCGAAAAATAAAAAAAAATCAAAAACCGAAACCGAAACAAAAATAACCAAACCGAACTAATAATCGAACCGAATTCGCCAAAACTGAACCGAACTACTAATTCGGTTCTCGGATTGGATATGGGTTTGGCACTCCGAACCAAAAACCGAATTCATATAAATATATATATTTTTATATATTTATATATATATATACCATTAAAATGTTATCATAATATAAAAAAAACTTTTTATGTTAGTAATAATTTTTTGTTTATTAAAAATCTATGTAATTATTAAAAAAAAATTAAATAGTGAAATTCGGGTTATTCGGGTCAACCCGAGAACCGAACCGAATTAGAAACTCGGTTTTTGATTCGGTTCGAAAGAATTCTAGTTCGGTTCGGTTTTTGGGTTGATAAAAAAAATTAACTGAACTAAGCGAATAACCTGATAACCGAACCGATCATCACCCTAGGTAGAAGAGACAAAAAAATTGATTTTCGCTTTGCTTCTCAACAATCTTGATGGTAATTTACCAGGGCTGGATCTAGGGTTGGGCGGGGTGGGAGACGGCCTAGGGCATCATAAAAAATAAGGGCATCAATTTTTTGATGTTATGAATCGGTTTTATGTTATAAAAAGGTTTTTTGATGATGTTTTTCGATAGAAACTCGTTT
>BQNB010154378.1:0-15525 GCA_026074375.1 Tanacetum coccineum | reverse complement strand
AAATGGCCCCTAAAGTTATACTTTACCCTCCATTTTCGAGTTTAGCTCTTGTCTTTTTGCTTTTGTAGTACAACTTGGGGTTTGGCAATTTTAGTCCCCCAAGTTGTATTTTCTTCAAGTGGATGACTTTAGACTTTGACTTGACTTCTTTTCCATTCCGTGCTTGGTTTTGCATGTTTTGTTCCTTTTCTTGAATATCCGTTCCTACACAATATAAATGCAAAACATACAAATACAATGTATTTTTGGTACGTTTTTAGTCGTTTTAAGTCCGTTTAGAATGGAAAATGGTATGTGTAATTAAGCACATACCAGTTAAGAAAGTATCAATTTCTAATCAATTATAAATTTAGGAAAAGGAAAATCAAATCAATCAATCAATCTTTATTTAGATTGATTTTTGTTTTCCTATAAATAGTGGGTCTTTTTCTTTGTATGGATATGTTTTGAGTTTTGATAATAATAAAAGCTTTTGCTTTGATCGAGTTCTATCGATCTAACTGTTCTTTTAATTTGTATGTTGTTCGGCCATTAAAGATCCGCATCAGTTTGGGTTCCATATGCAAGAGAGGGTTTTTTTATTCTAGTATGTGGTACTCGATTTCTATAGGCAAGTTATGAAGGAGATTAAAGAATGTTAGGGAGATCTGAGATGCGTCTTATTATTGATGGAGGAGTGATAAGGGAGTTTGGTGAGAGGGAAATGTGACTGCATAAGGTTTGAGATTAGGGTTACTCATTTTAACTGAGGAAAATTAGGGTATGAATGTTATTTATATCCCTAGTTTTGAAGTTTGGGCTGAATTTGTTACTATTCGAGATGGGTCGGGTTCTACTTAGTTGAAATGGGCAAAGTAACTATGATGGACTGAGGCTGGGATATTAAGGTCTGGGCCGAAAAAATTCAAAAGGGTGGTGATGGGCTACGTTATAAATTAAACCGAGCATATGGTTTAAATTGTAGGTAGAGTTTATGTTAAGTAGTAGTGTTATCAAATTAAGCTGGGTAGTAAACCAACATTTTGTTGGGTAAATTATAAGTGACCGGGTTTTATTATTTGGACGGCCCGTGCTTATGTTATTTTTAGAGCCGATATCCGTTTTCAAAAATCACGAACAACAACACAACAAACACAATACATTACACTAAAAACGATCCTTATTAAAATTCACCTTCATTCATAATGGCTATTATTGAATTTAAATGACTACGGGGTTATAGTACGATGTTACTTATTTGGAATTAAAGTTGACTTTCACGGGGAGTGTACTTATTTTATCTTCGGTTCTTTCTTTCTCCACAACGAAGAAGACTTGTGTTAGTGACGAAGACTTGATATCTAGTTGCTTTTGTGATTCTTTCTACCCATACCCACAAAGTAGCTATCACTTTAAGGAGTTACATTATAGTACTCAGTGTCTCACGTAGTTGAGGAGACTTCAAGTGGTGATGCATTTTTTGTATACTTTTGGGTGAGTATATGGTACGCAGAGATTTGCCTCTGCACCGCTCCTTCATCACACGAATAGTACAAGATTAAGTCACAAGTGAAGGATTATGCTTCAATCAATGGTCATCAGAATTAGCCGACAGTATAGATAAGGGGATTTAGTTTAGGTTGATCAAGAGAGAATTGTTAAAGAGAGTACGATTTGACATCTTCTAACAGAATATTGCTTATGCAATCACAGGTTATGAAGCTAAGTAAGCAGTTCCAGTAGATATGCGATGTACACATGAGTAGGATGATTCCTCCGTTAGTCATCATCCTGGAGGGAGAAATATGTACATCCGGTACTTAGTTGTTTTTATGTTACCATTTTGATGTTACAATTTTGACTACATAGCAGGATAAATTGCTTTCACTCGGGACTTAGTTAAATTTGGTGAAACAATTTAATTTGGTACATTCGGGACTTAGTTGACTTTGATGTTACCATTTTGACTATACAGAGGGATAAATTGCTTACACTTGGGACTTAGTAGACTTTGGTGTAGCAAGTCAGACCATGTCTTTTCAGGAGGGAGAAAAGTGCATTTCCGGGTCTTAATTGGTTTTGGTGCTACGGTTTCAACTTCGGTAAAGGGATAAAGTGTGTACTTCGGGACTGGAATGCTTCCTAAGTGAGTCGATGTTGATACCATTCCTTCCGTATAGATTTTCCAACAATGAGAAAGGTCTCTGAGCCGAGCTGGAGGATGTTATATGACTCATGACGAGTGTATTAATTCTTATCAGTCTCAGGGATGTCTGTTTGGGAGGGAGTTAAGAATAAGATCCTACTAGTTGGGAGGGAGTAAAAACTCAACTAGATACTGCACAAGAAGTTCAGAGCATAATCACATCAAAGCCAAAGTATTCATATGAGAGAATTTCGAGGATGACAAATAAGAAGCAGATTTAGAAGACTTTGTCATGACCAGAAGTGTTAGAAAATGAAGTTTTTTCAAGGCATGCAGCTAATTCAGAAACTTCGAGATGACCAGAAGCGTATAAAGAAAGCTTTTGAAGACGTGTCAGGAAGTTATGAGTAGAAATCCAATCAAGACCGAGATCATCGGTAGAGAAAACTTCTTAGTCATCATCAGCAGTATTTTACATTGTGTTCGTTTGCAAGAAATAAAGCTAGAGTACTCAAGGAGATCAAGATTATTGAAGACTTTTGCAAGGAATACTTGACGTCATTCTTATCATTTTACTTTATTTTTGCTTATAGGAAACATTGTAACCAATTCACGTGTGACACCATCTTGGAAGGAGATTGTTAGCCTCACTATTTTAGTGAAGCTGACGTCTTACACGTGAATTAGACTAGCTATAGACCGACTGCTACACACAAGGACTATTATTGTAAACAAGGTATAAATAGCTTTGTGTTAGGATATAAATACCCCTTATGACTCTCCATGAGAGGTTGGTTGAATCATTGTGTAAACTTCATTTTTATCTTAAAAAACACATAGTTCATTCCCTTTCTCTCTCTTACTTTCTCTCACTAGCCACCATAGTGGTGGTTGGCTGGTTTTCTGGTTGGCCACCCGACACCGTAAGGTCATCAATCTAATAATATAAAGGTCCTTCAGTAAATGCGTCTGGATACCAACATGACTACAACACACATAGGATTCCAGGTGATTGATACTTCACCAATTTCGTTGATTTCTTTGCAGCGAGGTCCTGTGCAAAATATAGGAAAAACATGCATTCTTATCTTGGTACCTACGGTTAATTTAAACTAAACTAAATATAAAATATGGGTCAGTCTGTTGAATACGCCGTATCATGTGTATGAATACGCCGTATTGACAGAACTGGCAATAATGTTTTAAAAGTGCATAAAAATAAAGGACTGATAACGTCTAGACATTCAATATGCCATATGGTATGGAGCGAATACACCGTATTGATGTCTGGGAAGACAGACTCGATAAAAATAAATAACAATCCGGGTTGTCTCTCGGAAAGCACTTTTGTTTCATCTAGTCTTTAAGTTAGACTTTTTTTCCAGCTTCCTTCACACACTTGTAATTTGTATTGTATCGTAATGATGTCCGTATTGTATCGTAATTTGTATTTTTTTCGTATTTTATCAAAGGTTTTTTGGAGGATATTTATATGAAGCCAAATGAAATGAGGGAGGAAATGATGCCCGTCCTTCATTTCGTTTGGCATCATTATGAATATCCTCCAAGAAAACCCCGTGACTTTTTTTTATCAAAATGTATTGTAATTTTATTACTTTTAGTTAAAAAGTGTGTTTGTTTAAGATTATAATGGAAAAAAGGGACGAATGGCATGTTATTGGTTTCTTGTTAGGATGATGTTTTAGTTATTTGGGTTTTTATTGGGAGGGGGGTGATATGGTGCCAAGGTAGCAGACTAATAACGTTTTATTCGTCACTAGGACACCTTGCACTCTAAGTGAATAGAAAGACATAAAAGATTTATCTGATAAATAAAGCATCTAAAAAGTTTTATTGCAATATATCAGTCACACCCCGACAACGGCGAAAACACGAGAATGCGACATAATGATTTATATAGCTCAAGATACAAGATCATACCATACAAGGTTTACAAATATTTAGATTTACAACAGTTCACCAGTTTACATTTTAGATCCGAAAGGCACAAGTCTCTAGATAAACACCCCATGAATGTACGTCTTTAGTTCCCATTACTCTCGATTTACCTTGGTTGAAAACATACCTAAAAATGATACTTGAAAAGGTCAACATAAAGTTGGTGAGCTCGTAGGTTTGATAACAACCCAGTTGTTGTGCCATAGTTTCAAAAGGTGGATAATTGTGCAATATGACAGTGAATACATGCAATAGAATGGATACCACCATAGCAACTCCATGTTATCATAGATTCAAGATCCACAAAGATTCCCAAAGATATAGCTGCCAACATAGCAACTCATGCTATCAAAGATTTAAGATCCGCAAAGATTCCCACTAGATATAGATACCAACATAGCATCTCATACTATCAAAGATTCTAGATCCACAAAGATATAGATACCAACCATTCCCAATGCTATCCTATATTCATAGATTCTATTAGATTAGATACCAACATAGCAATACCTCGCTATCATAGATCCATAGATACACAACGAATATAGATACTACATAACAACTCCATACTACTCTTAGATCCAAAGATGCACAATAATATAGATACCACATAACAACTACATACTACCCTTAGATCCAAAGATGCACAACAATATATATACCAATATAATAACTCCTTGCTATTATAGATCCACACAACTATGGATACCAATGTACATAAAGTTCTTAACTCTAAGTTCATACGCACCTAAAGCCTACCAGCTGGAGCTATACATAGGGCGGAAGATCACAAGTTCGCAAGTTCACAGGATTACAAGCTCACAAGATCACAAGATACCTCACAATACCACATATGATCCACATACAAGTTCTACCAATCTTATGTCATTCACATAGCAGTCATAGGTACATAGCATTATCCAAAAAGATAAAAGTTTCACACAGTAAGAAAACAAGTTCAAAAACAGATTTGAGTATCATTTTCCCCCAACAGAAAATTAGGCAAATAGTAGGGCTATGAGAACTCACCTTAAGCAAGAAGGTGAGAAGTAGCAAGATCAAGATTGATGACATCAAATAACATCTATTTTATAGCATCATTTATCCCATGTATTTAACCTATTTTGTATAATTATTGCAAAGAATTGTTACTTGTTGGGAATTAAAGGCTTCTACAACTTTGTACTACTGGTTCAACTTAGTACTGCCATGAGAAGACTTAGTACTGTCAAGCTTAGTTAGTACTGCTAAAACTGATAATTAAATTATCCCCAAATGGAATACGTGTCACGTCTAAACGCACGAATGCATTCATAGTTAATATAGGTCGCATCTGTATTCAAGTACTGTTGTCTAACTTCAACCATATATTAGTCTATATTAGTTTTATCGTACTATCGTTCGGGCTATCATAATTAAAGAGGTCATGACATGACGTTCATGAGGAGTTAGGACACTTTAATCGTAAATCCAACAAATCGTCAAGACGCCATCCGAAAGAAGCTTCTTATGAATATTTTCCCATAGTAATATAGCACTTGGATACTAATAACATATATATTTATATAGCTATATCACCATCTAATCATTTAAGTGAAATCGTATTTATAAAGTAAAAACATTTAAAATTACGCCTTTAGCAAAAATGACATAACTTTGTCGTTTTAAGTCCGTTTCTCGCATTTCTTACGCCCACGCTTTCGTATTAAGACGAGTGATCATAATATTGCATTTTTAAGTTTCCGAGATTCTGTTGTGAATAGTGTTTTTACTGTCTTTACACAGATTAAAATATTAACGCAAAAAACTCGTAAATGTCGTTCTTATTTGTATATAGCTACGTTTATAGCGATTTTCTTTCGAAACACGTTCTTGTAATTTGGGAAAGTTTTTCTTATTATTGATGTTTACAATGTATAGTTCGGGCCCTATGAATACAGTATTTTTTATAAAATTGTTTTATAAGTAATTTGGCGTCGTATAACTAGGTAATCTAGGTATCTTCGTCGTTATTAACCGTTTTTTTCGAGTTTTTCCTTTTTCATTTTTGAAATCCTTATGTGATGTCTATCTTTATAAGAACATATAATGGTTGGTAACAATTCGAACCAAAACAGCAAGTTTGAAGTTTGTTATTAAAACATGTTTTAAGCTTGATTTTTGTACCATTATGCTTCAACACCTTGTTACAACTACTTTACAACATTTATATCTTATGTCCTACATATATAAAGTCCATTAGATCATGTTTTGCCCAAGAGATTCCAAGGTAACAAGATTAACATATTATTTACACCATTTTCACTTGTAACTTATTAAGTTAACATAAAAACCATAATTTGTACTTATACATGTTAATACTTAACCAACATGTTAAAACACTTATACATTCCTTTTAACATGATATTACCATCCATATAACATGAAATTTGTTTCACACAACATTGATAATAAGTAAAAATTCATTTTACATATTCAAAAGTATCCTAGATGGTGATTTAACTAAGTAGAACATATGAACACATATAATCATGAAAATGAAAAGATAAAGGTTTGAATAGGACCTTATGATGAACAATGATGATAGAAAACACAATCTAAACCCTTTTTTAGATTAAGAACCAAAGCTAGCATACTTGAAAACCCTAATTTCCTTATAAAACCCTAATCTTGCAATATCTTGCTAAAACCTCTTCAAAGCTTAACCAACCCTTCAACTCTTCTTAGAATACCTTAAGTATGATGTATAAACACTAATATGGTGAAAGAAAATCAAGCTATGGATCCCCTAAAAACCTTGTTGAATGTCGTGGGTTTGTAAGAGTAACAAAGGGATTGATTTTGTGATTTTTGTAAAGAAATGTCTTGTGTGAGTTTTCTATGACCTTGATGCATATTTATACTCGTGTTATGATATTATTGAGTTATTATGGTGTCTAGTTGAAGCCATGCAAGGTGCAAGGATTAGGAGGACTTAGGAGGAAGGTTGGAGGCTATTCTTGGTAAGACTTGGCTTAGTCATGGTTCAAGTGGATGCAAGATGCATGTATGAAGATATTTGTGAAGCTTCTTGGTCTTATCTAGGCTTAGTATATACATAACACGTTCATATGCTAGGAGGGGGTTTGAAAAATATATTTGTTTTTATTTGGTGTATAAATGTCTGATTTTGAAGTATAATGTAGTTGATTTAATATAATGTTTAACTTGCACTGTAGAGTTTGATTTGAATTTTTCATGAGAACTATTTATAAAGTGATATTTACTGAACGTTTCTAAATTAAACTTTAAGTATTGGGTACAAATTTTGGGTATTTGTGTGAAGCGTAGATAAGTTAACGTGCTTCGGGAGGCCCTAAACGGTACTTCTTTATCGTGAAACGAAAGCGTAACGTTAAAACCAATAAAAATAAAATGTGCCAATGTTTCATAATTATCTCTTAAATAATCATATAACATTGCTTGATGTAGAACGTTTAATCCTTTAAGGACTGTGTAACATTGAATGATCTACTTTGACTTTCTATTTAGCAGTACTTTGATCTTTCACTTAGCAGTACTTTGACCTTTTGACTTGTATTTCCCAACATTATATAATGCATTGCTTGCTCTATTTGATAAGCATACTCTGTTACAGTCTGATACTGATTTCTTATCAAATCATCCACTGTTTCCTTCATGCTATGGATATCTACAATTGTTGGTATTCTCTTTCCACCCATACTTTTTAACTCTTCCAAAAATTCTGGAGATGCTTCTTTTGATATTTCATCATCAACTACTTGATCATTTGATATCTGAGTCTTGGTTATGGCATCAAAGGTTGTCACACTTAAACTTTGATACTATCACTACACTGGCCAAATAAGGACTGGTCCGTGGGCTGCCTAAATTAAAGTTTCATAAGGATCACCTATGTTCCGCCTGTGCTCTAGGGAAAAGCAAGAAACACACCCACAAACCCAAAGATGAGGACTCCATTCAAGAAAAGCTCTATCTGTTGCACATGGACCTTTGTAGGCCAATAAGGATTCAAAGTATCAATGGACAAAAATACATATTGGTTATTGTTGATAATTACTATCAGTTTACTTGGGTAAAATTTTTGCGATCCAAGGATGAAGTTACAGAGTTCGTGATTAAATTTCTCAAAATGATTCAAGTTCGTCTCAATGCCACAGTCCGAAATATCGGAACAGGTAATGGCACAGAGTTTGTCAATCAAACCCTGAGAGCTTACTATGAAGATGTCAAGATTTCACATCAAACATCCGTTGCTCGCTCTCCACAACAGAACAACATTGTCGAAAGACGGAACCGAACTTTAGTGGAAGTTGTACGAACCATGTTGATATTTGTTAGGAATTAAGGGCTTCTACAACTTTGTACTGCTGGTTCAACTTAGTACTGCCAAGAGAAGACTTAGTAATGTCAAGCTTAGTTAGTACTGCCAGTACAAATTGTTAGTACTGCCAGTTTATTAGTATTGTTATATAGTTAGTACTGCTAAAGTGATATGCATGAGTTATATTAGGAATAGATATGCATGATCACTTGACGCGTTTTGTAAGTCCATTAGGATTTTCCTTGGTGTATAAAAGGAACCCTAAGGCATGGATCTAGATATCAGTTTTCACATTAAGTTTTCATATTAGTATTCATAGTTTGCATAGCAATCATAGTTAGTATTCATAGCTATTTTGTAACTCAAAATAGCATTCAATATATTGAAAGTTTAGTAAAGATCTTGTTTTTTACTATTTCATTGTTCTTCTTAGTATTGCAAACTAGATTTCGCATAGTTTGTGATATTCTCAATCTTAGTTTCTACTATAGTTGTCTTGGATATATCCAATATAACTAAGCTTTAATAAGCTAAGTAAGATCTATCAAGAAGGGATCAACAAGTGGTATCAGAGTTTGTTGAGAAACTCTGAATAAGAAGAAACTCTATCTACACAAGATCTCTAATAAAAGAGAAGATGGAATCCACAGTCAAAAATTCCCAAAACAGTGTCTGCACCTAAAAACTATCCTGTACTCAAAATAGGAGGACTTATGATCTATGGAGCTTGGAATGGAGCAATTATCTTACTCACACTTGTGATTATGCTCTTTGGCGAGGTTAATATGAATGGTGATGCACTACTTATTGCATAGTAGTACATGGAAGGTTCCATTCCTCCCAAAACTGCTGAACAAAAGCTAGCAAGAAAGAATGAATTGAAAGCAAAAAGCATTCTGTTGTTGGCCATTCTGATGAAGGCACCTATGTAAGTTTTCATGGGAATCGAAGATGCAAAGACCTTTATAGAAGCATCAAGCAGGTTGGAGGCAAAAAAAGATTCAAAGAAAATGCAGAAACCTTTCTGAAGCAAGCAATATGAGAATTTTTACTTGCTTCTAGATTGTAATGAATGGATACAACTATGATAGTTTAGAAACTCATCAGCCAATTGGAAATTCATGCTGAAGTTATCTCCCAGGAAGATGCAAATCTTAAGTTGCTAAGAAGTCTACCATTAGTTTGGAACAATATTGCCTTGATCATGCGTAACAAAAAGTGATCTAGATGAGTTGAGCATGGATGATTTGTACAAAAATTTAAAAGTATATGAAGCTGAGATTAAAAGTCAATCAAGCTCAAGCTTAAGCTCAAACACTCAGAATGTGGCTTGTGTATCTTGAGATGATACTAGCAGTACTAATGAAGCAGTTAATACTGCTCATGATGTTCTTGCTGCTAGGTCAAAGGGACAAGCTTCTTCCTTAACATATGCTGATGATGTCATGTTTTTCTTCTTTGTTAATCAATCTAATAGTCCACAATTGGACAATGAAGATTTGAAGCAGATTGATACTGATGATCTTGAAGAGATGGATCTCAAATGGCAGGTGGTCATGCTTACCATGAGGGAGAAGAGATTCTTAAAGAAGACAGGAAGGAATCTGAATTTAATGGCAATAAACTGTTCTAGCTTTGATAAGACCAAGTTGAATGTTATAAATGCCACAGGATGATGGTCACTTTGCTAGACGAATGTAGGGCACCAAGGAAATCAGGGGAAAAGAAATGGAGATTGCTCCAAGAAGGTTATGTACCAGTTAGAGACTCCTTCAAATGCCCTTTGGTTGTTCAAAGATAGGATAGGTGTTATGATTGGAGCTTTCAGGCTTGAGAAAGAATCACAAACTTTGCTTAATGGCACTATACATCAAGTTCTTCAAGTCAGACTCTGATGGTACATATCTTGCCTCTAAAGAATCTGCTTTAAAAATCATATGAAAACTCTTCAAAAATAGTATGGATCAACAACGTGAGGCTTTAAAAAATCTTAATTAGGAAATTATTGGTTATCAATTAGGCTTAGAAATCGTTTAGAAGCTAGAATTGTTGTTCATCAAAAAATGAAGTTGTTTATGGAGGAAGACATTGCATTTTTGAAATATGATGTTAAGGTAAGAGATAATTCTATAACAGAGCTTAAAAATCAGTTAGCAGAGGCTTTAAGAGAAAAAGATGATTTAAAACTAAAATTAGAAAAGTTTGAAACATCATCTATGAAGCTAACTAAACTGATAAACAGTCAAATAAGTGTTAATAACAAGTCTGGTGTTAGTTTTAACAGTCAAATAAATGAAAATGATTTGCATGATTGTCATCTAAATAAAAGTAAAGTGTTTGAAAGTGCATCTGATAGTAGTGTGAATGAGATTGAAGATGAAAATAATCAAGTAAATGATAGGTTTAAGAAGGTTAAAGGATATCATGCAGTTCCTCCTCCCTACACTGGGAACTACATGCCCTCAAGACCTGACTTATCTTTTGTTGGATTAGATAATTCTGTCTATAAGAATAATGTGAGTGAAACTATCTCTAGTGTGCCTAGAATTGAATCAACTGCATCTAAGTCTAGTAAGGATAGTTTGGAACAACCTAAAGATGTTAGGCCTAGTACTCCTATCATGAGAGTGGAGTTCTTTAGTTGAAAGTGATGGTGATTGTGATGATAGACTTCATGTGACCAGAATATAAACCTAGTTATGCTAAAATCATTTTGTTAAATCAGATGAAAATTACTAAGGAAATTTGTATTTAAACAACACCACATTTAGGCAACGCTGGAAAACCCCTTGGGAAAAGTAAGGTCTAGGGTTGATAAAAGAAATTGGAATGGAATAATCACTCAGAAACTAGGAAATGGTTTTGAGTTTAAAAAGAAAGCTTGTTTTGTATGTGGGAGTTTCAACCATTTAATCAAAGACTGTAATTTTCATGACAATAAAATAGTAGAAAAACCAGTGTTGAATAATAAAGGAAGGGTTACTGGTCAAAGGGAAATTATACCAGTATGGAACAATGCTCAGAGGGTGAACCACCAAAACAAATTTACTCACCCACATCCTAAAAGAAATTTTATTCCAATAGCAGTTGTAACAAAGTCAGGACAAGGTACAAGGTTAGGTTAATGATGCTAGCAAGCTCTCCAAGGCTGCATCATAATAGATACTTGCCAGGCCTGTTAATACTGCTGACCCTAAATCAAAAGTGATATTGATGCATTACCAAAAATATTCCTACATTAAAGCACATCTCCAGTAAGAAGGGGACTTTTAACCAAAATTAGCAGCTTAAACCTAATATTTTAATGAAAAAGTTAAAACTGCTAGAGTTAACAATGTAACTACTGGTGGGCCAAAAGCAGTAGTTAGTACTACTGAGGGAAAAAGGGAAAATGCTATTAAGTCCTTAGGATGCTGGATTTGGAGACCAATAGGAAAAGTAATTGACCATATCTCCAAAGACAGTGGATCATACATGACTAAAAGATTTGACTATGTTGTCAGAGATGGCTTGGGTCCCCAAGAGAAACTAATTCTCTTATTTGGAGTGCAGGGTAATCCATAATATGCTTTACAGGATCAAGGGATTTTTGATAATGGATGCTTTATGCATTTGATGAGAACAAGTCTTACCTTATCAGATTATCAGACATTAATGGGTGGATTTGTTGCATTGCTGGAGGGAAGTACTAAGGAGGTAACATTACTGAAAAAGGCAAGGATTAGGACTGGAAATTAGACTTTGAAGAATGTTATTACTTGTAAAGGAACTAAAGTTTATCTTTTTTCTCTGTCTTACAAATATCTGTGACAAAGAAAAACAGTGTTCTTTTTACTGAGGCTGTCAAGTTTGTTCTATACTTCATGACTTAAGCTACTGATGAAAGTCAAGTCTTGCTTTAGGTCCTAGGACAGAAACAACATGTACAGTTTTGATCAAAAGAATGTTGTTCCTTTTTTGGGATGTTAATTGTACAAGGCTACAATAGATGAGTCTAATTATGACATAGGAGGCTTAGGTCATATAACTTTAAAATTTTATGAACAAACTTGTTAGGGAAAACCTTGTTAGAGGCTTACCTTCAAAGCTTTTTGAAAATGACCATTCTTGTGTTGCTTGTCAAAAGGGAAAGCAACACAAAGCCTGTTGTAAGACCAATCTTGTAAGCTCTATTAGCTATCCCTTACAAATGTTGCATATGGATTTATTTGGGCCAACATTTGTAAGGAGTATCAATCACAAGATATATTACCTTGTTGTCACTGATGACTATAGTAGGTTTAGTTGGGTTTTCTTTTTGGCCACTAAGGATGAGACTAGTAGGATCCTTAAAACTTTTATAACTGGCATAGAAAACTAAATAAATCATAAGGTTAAAAACATTAGATGTGACAATGGAACTGAGTTTAAAAATAATGACATGAATCAGTTCTGTGGGATAAAAGGGATTATGAGGGAGTTTAGTGTTGCCAGAACTCCACAACAAAATAGAGTTATTGAAAGAAAGAATAGGATACTAATAAGCAGCTAGGACTTTGGCTAGCAGATTAATATTTAACCTACTACATTTTGGGTGAAAGAGTAATACTGCTTGTTATGTTCAGGAATAGGGCTCTAGTGACAAAGCCTCACAACAAGGCACATTATGAACTAATTACTGGTAGACACTAGTGTAAGCTTTTGAGACCTTTTGGTGTGTCCTGTAACTATTCTTAAATACCTTAGGATCCTCTAGCCAAATTTGATGGGATGGTGATGAGGGGTTCTTGTTGATACTCGTATAACTAGCACGGCTTTAGGGTATTTAACACTAGAACTAGGAAGGTAGAGGAGAATCTGCACATAAACTTTCTTGAAAACAAACCCAATGTTGCAGGGAGTGGTCCATGATGGGTCTCTTTGATAATTGATCAATGACAGAATCTATGAATTTATGAGTCGTTATGAAGGGAAATTCAAACTAATTGTGATGCAGGTATAAAGACAAATGTTAATGCAGGGCAAGCTGACAGGAGAAAGCATCTGATCATGAATACATACTGCTACCACTCATGCTTTCTAATTCTCCACTCTCTTCAAGTTTTCAGAGCACATATAATAAGGATGCTGATGAGGTACCATGAAAAAGAGATGATGATTTAAGTGAAAGAATGGTCAAGAAAAGAAAGAAGGAGCTTCAAATAAAGAAAATGACCAGAATGTGCAAAATTTTAGAGCTGAATTAGATAATTTGTTTGTTCAACAGAAATAAGGTTATGCTAACAACACTAACAGAGTTTCTACTGTTAATCCATCTGTTAGTGCTACTGGACAAGGTTTTGATAATGCTGATGATCAAGAAAGGATTGATAGCAGTACTCAAGATGTTAATACTGCTGGGCCAAGTATTAATATTGCCAGTGAAAATATTAATACTGGTAGCTCAAAAATTAATACTGCTAGTCCTATTCCTAATGATCCAAGTATGCAATCTTTGGAAGAAACTAGCATATTTGATGATGCATATGATGATAGAGAAGAAGTGGGTGCAGAAGATGACCTCAACAACTTGGTAACAACCATGAATGTCAGTTCTATTCCCACAACAAGAATTCACAAAGATCATCCAATTGAGCAAATAATTAGAGATTTGCATTCAGCTCTACTAACAAGACGGATGTTACAACAAAATTTTAAAGAACTTGGTTTGGTGAGATACATCAAAAAGTAGAGGAGAACAAATCACAAAGATTATCAAAACTGCTTATTTGCCTGTTTTCTCTCACAAATAGAACCCAAAAAGGTGATACAAGCCTTGACAGATCCAAGCTAGATAGAAGCAATGCAAGTGGAGCTTCTGCAATTTAAACTTCAAAAGGTTTAGACTCTGGTGGATCTTCCAAAAGGCAGAGGGCTATTGGAACTAAGTGGGTGTATAGAAACAAGAAAGATGAGAGAGGAATTGTAGTTAGAAACAAGGCAAGACTGGTTGCACAAGGTTACACCCAAGAAGAAGGCATTGATTATGATGAGGTTTTTGCTCCTGTTGCTAGGATTGAAGCAATCAGGTTATTTTTGGCCTATGCATCATTTATGGGACTTATTGTGTACCAGATGGATGTGAAGAGTGCCTTTTTATATGGTACTATTGAAGAGGAGGTGTATGTGTGCCAACCTCCTGGTTTTGAAGATCCACAGTTCCCTGATAAGGTTTATAAGGTAGAAAAAGCTTTATATGGTCTACATCAAGCTCCTAGAGCCTGGTATGAGACCTTGTCTACCTACTTATTGGAAAATGGATACAGAAGAGGCACTATAGATAAAACTTTGTTCATCAAGAAGGATAAAGGTGATATCCTATTAGTACAGGTGTATGTTGATGATATCATCTTTGGGTCTACAAAGAAGTCTTTGTGTGTTGAATTTGAGCAGATGATGCACAAGAGATTCCAGATGAGTTCTATGGGGGAGCTCACTTTCTTCTTAGGATTGCAAGTACAACAGAAGGAGGATGGAATCTTCATTAGCCAAGATAAGTATGTGGCTGATATATTGAAGAAGTTTGATTTTACCACTATAAAGGCATCAAGCACTCTAATAGAGACTAACAAAGCATTGCTCAAGGATGAAGAAGCTGAGGATGTGAATGTTCACTTATATAGATCAATGATTGGATCATTGATGTACTTAACAGCTTCTAGGCCTGACATAATGTTTGTTGTTTGTGCTTGTGCAAGGTTCCAAGTTACTCCTAAAGTCTCACATCTTCATGCTGGTATCCTATGGATTCACCATTTGACTTGAAAGCTTTTTCTGATAGTGATTATGCTGGAGCTAGCCTTGACAAGAAATCCACAACAGGAGGTTGTCAATTTCTTGGTAAAAGGTTGATTTCATGGCAATGTAAAAAGCTGACTATAGTTGCAAACTCTACTACTGAAGTAGAGTATGTTGCTGTTGCTAATTGCCGTGGGCAGGTGTTATGGATCCAAAATCAAATGCTTGATTATGGGTTCAACTTCATGAACACCAAGATTCACATTGATAATGAAAGCATCATTTGTATTGTGAAGAATACAGTGTTTCATTCTAAAACCAAGCACATTGAAATAAGGCA
>BQNB010154377.1:3379-15525 GCA_026074375.1 Tanacetum coccineum | reverse complement strand
TTTGGTCCTTGTGTTTTACAAAAAGGGTTATGGGCTTTGGTTTTGTGTTTGGGCTTGTATTGGGCCCATTGGGTTTGGGCTTGTTAGGGTTTGCAATGGCTGAGACTAGCAGTAACTGGGCTAGGATTGGGCCTTCAAAGTCTTCACAGTCTTTGTAATTATACTATTGGGCTTTCCCGGCCCATCAGATGGGTTAAGATTGCATCCAATAGTATTCTTCAGTTCCGGCTCCGGTTTGACTGCTGATTCTTCTGTATTGACTCTGACTTTGGCATTTATTTTGCACAGTCTTTTCCATTCCATGCTCAGTTTTGTCATTTTGGCTTGGTTTTCTGTCTTTTTGTTGATATCCACTTCCTGCACAATACAAATGCAAAACAAACATATATTTGGCAGTTTTTGTCTGTTTTTGGTCATTTAAGCTCGTTTTTAGAGGTAAAAGATATGTGTAATTAAGCACTTATCACTGAGCATCCTCTAGTATAGCATATAAGTCTTGCGTATCATGCTCATGGAGCTCATCAAGCTTTGTAACCCTAGTATTGACCTCTCCTACGGTCATAGGTGCTATATCAGGAACTGCCTCTGCCGGGTCCACCCAAGTATCCCTAATAACATACCCAACCTCTCTAATCCCTCATCATCTCCCTTCAGCATCTAAGGTGTTGACAAACCCATAGTCTACCCTTCAACCTCCAGTAGGTCTAGCAGTAGAACTCTCCCCGACCTTATACTTGGAGCCTAGAGCAAACAAACACGACCTCTTGTGAGGTGGCCACTCAGACTCGAGAATATCATCCCTACGATCAACAGGTGGTGGTATATATAGAGATGGTGGTAGTGGTGGTAGTGGAGGTGATGGTAATGAGGCAGTAACTGCATCAACAAGGTCCTGAGTGGAGGCTATCCTGAGTGTCTGGATTTGGGTTGGACACCCATATGATGGTAGTAATAGTGATGGCACAGGTGGTGGTGATGAATGTGCAGATGGGGTCGTGCACCTAGCAAGGCGCTCCCCTGCAGAGGGTGGTGATAGTGAGATAAGTGGTGATGGTGGTGGAGTAGGCATGGCTAGAAGTCTCTCAATCTCTGCCACTGGTGGAAGGGATATGGAAGCCTGAAGCCGGACAATAATCCTAGCTCCAGTGGTAGTAATGTTAGTAGAGGGTGGTGGTGTAATAGGCTTTGTTCCCTCAGGTGGGGAAACAAGCTCAACAGTAGGTACAATAATAGCGAAGTCAGACGGAGCTAAGTGCTCCTCCTCCTCCTCCTCATCCTCCTCATCCTCATCCTCATCATTGGCGTCATCCCCGGATGAATCGCCGTCATCATCATCTCTATCCTCTCCCTCGAGATAGTTTTAATGTGCGTGAGGTGGAAGATGAGTACGCGATTGTTGTTGATGAAGAACACTTGCGTGCTCGCTATTGTTTGAATGCTGACCAGAAAGCTGCGTATGATGAGATTATTAGATATGTGAATAATAATGATTCTGGTGTTTTTTTCATTGATGGTCCGGGTGGAACTGGAAAGACATATCTGTACAATGCTTTGTTGGCAGAAGTTCGCTCCCGTGGTAGTGTTGCTCTTGCTACTGCATCTTCTGGTGCTGCAGCTAATAATTTGCCTGGTGGAAGAACTTCGAATCCAAGATTCAAAATTCTGCTTAATGTTGATAAAAAATCATTTTGTAGTATCAACAAACAAAGTGGTATGGCTAAATTAATACGGGAAGCTAAATTAATAATTTGGGATGAAGCATCAATGGCGAAGAGGCATGCGATAGAGGCTGTTGATCGTACAATGCAAGATATAATGGGGGATTCACGTGCATTTGGAGGTAAGGTTATGGTTATGGGAGGTGATTTTCGGCAAGTATTACCGGTTGTTAGACGTGGTACTAGGGCTCAGGTTGTGGATGCAAGCTTAAGGATGTCTCCTCTATGGTCTACAATTAAAAAGATGCAGTTAAGTATAAACATGAGGGCAAGGACAGACCCATGGTTTTTAGATTTTTTGTTACGAGTTGGTGATGGTGTTGAAGAATCTGTTGAGGATACGTATATTAAAATACCAAATAAAATGGTTATTCCTTATATTGGTGATTGTACTGCTAATGAGTCTACGTCAACAGATGCTTTAATTGATGCGGTATTTCCAGCATTTGAAAGAAATTCACAGAATTTTAATTATATAACATCTAGAGCGATTTTATCAACAAAGAATGAAGCATCAATTAATACGTTTCGCTATTCGACGTTTAATCGCGCGTTCGTTAATCGTGGTGTCACATTTTCTAATATATGTCTAGTCTACTTTATATAACAAGTCAACACCTAGTTCAAGCTTTTGGTTTATAACAAATGTTCCCCAAAATGTAATACGACCCAAATCTTTAGTATTGACTCTCTCCAAAGAGTGACCCCCAATGTATCTGGGCACCTCGTGCCTTATTGACTTGAGAAAAACATGCTTAAAACGTCAACATAAAGTTGGTGAATTCATAGGTTTATGTAAATCAATTGTAGGACCGCAAGATTTCCAAGTGTATGATTAAGCAACAGATGCAAACATCATAAAAAGTAATTACGTTTTCCTAAGCTCATGACACTGAAGCTCGACATGTATGAATGCAATAAATTGCCAATATTTTCCCGTGAATGATGTTCTAACCCGCAACATCCTAAATCCGACATGGTATACGTTTGTTGTCCGGCAAACCGGCACAGTGAGCGCTACTCACCCAAACGGGGACGTCAATCCCAAATAGATCTATTTATAACACTCGCGCTTACAATCTAGTAATTGACAGTTCATGATAAAGGGCTCAGTGGGTTATCGCTACTTAGGCAAAACACGTAATCATTGTATAAAATGTACCCTTGCGTCCAATTTGTAAAACAAACATGTTCTCACACCTCAAAGATGTAAAACATTTAAATAATTGAAAAGCATGGGGCTATGAACTCACCTTAGTAGGTAGTCCCCTGTGAATGATAAATATATCCAAGTATGGCAAATGAATCTCACTGTCAAATACCTAAGTAAATATGGCCAGTCTTAGTCTACAAGTTTAGGCTAACGACTTAATACATAAACTACAATAAATTGCTAGTTTATATATACTGTTATCACTTGTGTGGTGGTGCACATGTTTATTGTATTTGTCTTTACTTGATGGCTCTTGGGAAGGTATACGATTACACACGTTCAAGTATATGTATGAACGTTATTAATAAATATACATATTTATTAAGTCGTGTTTTAATTTGTATAATATTCGATAAATATTATAACTTGTCTGATTAGTTAAGTGTTTATTAAAATCACTTTCGTTCATTACATACCCTTTAGGTTTTTATATATTACACAAATCAGTCCCTAATGGTTATGAAAATATAATATTTATTTTTAAAACCTTAGTTTCCACTTTCACACCTTTGTCCTTCAATTTACAAAAAATTTCAAATTAGGTCCTTTTTATACTTTTCAAATATCCAGCACCTTAAAGTTTAGAAGTGACAAAACAGTCCCTAAAACTTTATAAATCCAGTTTTGATAGTTTTAACCTTTGAGTTTGCAATTTGACACTTCTAGTCCCTTAACTTGTAAAAATCGCATTTTACACCAAATTAAGATTTGAAAAGTGGTAAAAAGTTTCATTGGGCTCCAATAAGCTACATGAGCTGTGGTAGCTTATAAATAAGCTCGGATGAGCTTATTTTAGCTTATTGGGCTTTTGGGTCCGTTAAGGTCCATTAAGCAAATTAAAGGTCCAATAAGGATTTTAAAAGCACATAAGCTCTCATTAAGCTCATTTTAAGCTTAATGAAACTGTTAATGTTGAAAAAATAAGCTAGGTGAGTTATTTCGAGCTTATTTGAGCTTATTGAGCATTGTTTAGCCTAATAACTTAAACTCCGAAAATGTTCAAAGGGTCCATTAAGGCTTTATAACATGATCCAACTTATTTTCTAGTCTTAATGGGCACTTTTTAAGCTGTTTTATTGTTCAGCTTATTTATAAGCCAATAAGCTTCGTTAATGGGCTTTTAGGGCCCATTAAGAGCTCGTTAAGGTTTATACATGATCCAACTAGTCCAATTTTGGTCCATTAGCTTTTCTAGGTTTATAATAAACTCATTAAGCTGCATAAGCTCACATAAAGCTGTTCAATGTTATTCTTGATTTACGGGCCTATTTTGGACACGGTAATGGGCTGCCAAGCCCATTAAGGGTCTGAATTGGTTTCTAATAAACATTAAGGTCCATATGAGTCCAATAAGCATATTAGGCCCCTTAATAAGCTCATGGAGCTTATTAATAAGCCGTGGATCCTACTACTATGGCATGTTGGGCCTGTCCGGCCCATTAGTGGGTTGTTTGGATTAAATGAGCCCATTAGTGGCTGTGAGTTCGGCTAGTGCTTTCTTAGGGTTTGTTAAATCTCTTGTTAAGCACTCGTTAGCATTAATTAAACCGTGTTTTATCAAATGCAACTTGTTTACAAAATGATTAGTATACTCCTTCCAAGCTAAGCCATCGGTTTTTCCATGAAAAGTTTACGTTGTTGTTTCGTGTATTTCCTACAAACAAATTTGTGTTCATATAGGTTTCCATTCTTGCATTTAAGCAAAATGTTTAAGGCCTTAGTTCATTCTTAAATCTCATTTTACATTTCCTAGCACGTCCTAGCACCACGCAAGTCATTATATGCATGTATATATTGCGTGAAATATATATAAGGTTGTATCATGCACGTATATGCTCACGTTAGTTTGTAAATTACAAACTAACATGACAAATGACTAGCAAACAAGGAAGGAAAGTTTGATATGTATACATAGAGTTTGTACACGATTCAAAGGTACTAGAGCTTGGTTTTTGGGCTTAGAAGAGATAAAATGGATACACAATTCGTCTACACCCAACTGTGTATAAACCCAAAAGCTCCAAATCTCAATATACCCGAACCTTAGCTTGTATACTCCTCCTAATACCCTTGTATGTGATCCTTAGTATGCTAGTGCAAGCTAGAAAACTAAGTTGTGTCGTGTTTGTGTTGTGCTTGGCTCGGTTTAGGGTGCACCAAAACAAAGGAGATGAAAACAAAGGTGTTCTTGGCTAGAGGGAGTTTAAGAGTTGTAAGAAATGTTTAAGTGTCAATATGAGTGGGTATATATAGGCTTAGGAGTAAGTTAGTGTTCTCTAGTCCTTAACTAACCAAAACCGAGCCCTAAATGGTGGTTTTGAGGGTTCTAGTTAGCCTCAAATGGTTTCTTGCTAAACCACCTAGTACAAATCCTTATATTCATAGATAATCTGTACTCAGATTAACTGCGATTTTGACAAATCTTTAGTTTTGTGATGTTCTTTTTAGTCGCGGGTAACAAAGCAAGGAGAAAGGATCCTCATAAGGTTATTATCCATTGTGTAATGAGCTAATTAGGGACAATTAGTACATTCTTTAATTAATCTTAGGTTGTAAATGTACTTAGGAAGACTTCTAGTTATTTAGGCATGTGGGACATGTAGGTTTATAGGTTTTTCTTACCCATATTCGGCCAACATGGTTTATTAACACAAGAATTGAATGAATTTTGTGTTTAAGGATTAGAAGTGGGTATTGGTTTGAGTCTAGGTAAGTCTAGGTATTTCTGGAGTGTGTCTAAACGCATTTTATTGTGAAACGTAACCCTTTTTCGTGACCTATAAAAATAAATCGCGCAAAGTCAATAATTATCTTTCTAATAATTACCTAACACTTGCTTGACGTAAACCTTAATTTATTTGGTGACCATTTACATTGAATGATTATTTCTAGTCTACGCGCTTAGCTTAAAGTTAAATAAATGTAAACGGTATCAGACCAAAATAAATGTGGAAGATTAATAGGGTCGTAAAATGACCTGAAATTGAGAAAATGTTACATTTCCTAGCAATTTAAAAGAAAATTCACACAATTCTGATTATATAACAATATAGAGCGATTTTATCAACAAGAATGAAAATGTAACTTTATATTAACGACAATTGATCGAACGATTTCCAGGTGATAAAAGGTGTATCATACTCCCTCCGTCTAAAATTATTGTCTCCCGACAAAAAACACACAGTTTAAGAAAAGTGCATTTATTACTGCTTTCTCTTTCTTACTTTTTGACAGAATGACAGTTTTACCCTTAACTAATTAATTAAAGTCTTCTTTAAAGTTTGTAATAATAATTTCAAACAAGGGTAATATAGTAAACTTGATCAAACTTCCCTATCTATTTTTAGTAGTGACAATTAAATTGGGACATCAAAAAGGAAACGTGGACAATAAAAATGGGACGGAGGAAGTAGTTTTGATGAAGATGATAAACATAATTTATATCCGCTTGAATTCTTGAATTCTTTGTCAGTTAGTGGTTTGTCTCAACATAAGCTTCTACTGAAGAAAGGATGCCCTATAATGCTATTACGATTTCTTGGAGGCAAATTCAATGCCATAGTAGCTATATATCACATGGACGTGTGGGTTTCTGAGAAAAGGGATTTGGGCTTTTATTCATTGGGTAATAGGGTTAGGAGTAGATTGTGTGTATATATATATATATTTCAAATTTTTAAGTGTATACTACTGATTTTGAAGTTGGATTTTTATCCACGCATGGTTTTTGTCTAGTGTGTAGGGATTTTATTTGATTCCTTGAATTGTAGGTAATTTTTCTTATTATGTACTCTAGCAAACAAGTGTAGGACTTTAACTTGTTTGCTTGCTCTTTGAAATTTAAGGCTAATTGGTGGTTAAGGACACGGATGGCATACGTTCGATTTTGATTAGTTAAGTCATGTAAACAAAATGATAGCTAAGGTAGTAAAAAGATGAGTAATAGTTAAGGTCCTTAGCTTAAGCGTAGGCTTAATCATGATAATAAAAGGCCTTGGTTAAGTTTTTCTTGTTAGGGTTTAACTAAGCGATTTAAAATAAAAGTAAACACATAAAAATGTTTTAACTAGTAAGAAAATAGAATTTCTGAAGTTGTAATATAATCTGGAAAAACACGGGGTGTTATATATAATTTATTTGTTACAATATGTATGGTCATATAAAATTAAAAAAGGATATGATTTTTTTTAATATAGGGTTATATTCGTCTTTTTTCTTCTACCCCACTAATAGGTAGGTTTTTTTAAGCCCACTAATATGTGGGTTAACTAACTGACCACTATTATATAATGTAGTTAATCGTTTATTGTTTATTATGGAGTATATCTTTTGATATATTTATTTTATCAACACTATAATATTAAGTTGATTAATTCATCTTCATGTATTCGTCAACATTTTTTGGTTCTGATAACGAAGATTGTTTGGGAGTGATTAAAAATATGGCTCGCTGTTGTTTTGCTGACAATGATATGCATGATAGCAATGAGATATCTGCAAATACAGATGAAGATGGTGATGTTGTGTGTGTTGATGGTAGCTATAAGAGTATATCACCAACTGATAAATTAGTAGTGTTTGATGGAAGTCAATCATCAGTAACTGATAATTACGTATGTTCAAGTGATGTATGTAATAATTTGTTACGAAATGATATTTCATCAAATTCCAAATCGAGATTTTTGTATTTCATTTTAGATACTTTTATTACTAAGCATGTTGTATATACAGTTAATAATTACAAGCCTGGTGTTTTAGAACAAACTAATGTTGTAGAGCATGGTGATAAAGATTACATATTACCAATGATGCATGTGGTGAATATGTATGAAACACTAGTTATTGAAGCAGATAGTAGAATAGATTCATCATTCTCTGATATGCGTGGAGATAGTATTGGATTGCCACTTGAATCTACTGGGGGGCTATTCAAGGAATTTCTTAAAAGGTTTCCTAAAGATGGTGCTTACAAATTCTGAAGACACGAATTAATTAGATGTTATAGGGGGATGTAGAAATTTCCTGAATTATTTAAACATCATATAGGTAACCGTGAAAGATTTAATGTAACATGTGGTTTAGAGATTACAGAGAAGCCAATTGTTAAATGTAAAGATGATGCATTATGGTTTCGAAGGTTGACTGGTAGAAGTGATGTGGTGGTATATCCTACTGACTACAAGTTTTATTCTCCAAGGCGTAAGAGTAAGCGTGATAGGATGAGTAATGGTTTAGATTACTTTCAATCTGTTACGAATACATGAAAATGCCAGTGTAGCATCTCATTTGCAAGATCGACCAGTTAGTGTTAATGAAGGCCAAATTGATGTAATTTGAACTAGAGTCAGCAGGTTCTGTGATAGATGTGGATATCCATATGTTAGTCCGTCTTTAAAATTCTGCGGGCAGTGTGGTACAAAGAGGGTGGAAATATGAATACGACTTAAAGCCGTCAGAGTGGGGGAATAGTAATGAGTTTGTTCTAGTCGGTGTTGTTAAAATGTTTCCACTTTAAATTTATAGAGATTAATATTGTATTATTTTGATGTATTGTTTATTTTATCATGTATTATTAGTAAGATATTTAATCTATATTAATTTAATTTTATATTTTGTGAATTTACAAAAGTTTGTCAGGATTTTATAGGATATTTAAATATTAGGATATCTTGATAAGCTTTTTAAATTATGTACAATTGTTTCTAAACTTTAAATGGCCTATGGGCATGTTATGGGCTATGTTAACACAAATATATAAGTAGTTGGTAGTTTCTGCTATAATATTGGATATCGGATATTCATGTGTTTGTTATGCTGAACTTCAGTATTAGTAATCGTTACGCCTGTTACATGTTGTAGTTATTTATTGATCTATCTCATAGTAGTTGTTCGTATTTTCCATTTAGGTTAAACATACAATCATATGATTCAAATAAATTCAGCGAATACTGAGTTTCTAATGGAATATGAAATATGAAATAGAATGGGATAAGTCTATCATGGTCCATAATAAGATGAAGGATGTTGTTGTATTGATAGATAGAATGGATCAATATATTAAAAAATAGTTAAGTAATATAGTATGTTTAGGGCCGTCTTATTGATTTCGGTGGCCTTGTGCCATTACTATACGGAGGCCCCACCAAAAACTACGTGCCATTACTATACGGAGGCCCCACCAAAAACAAAAAATAAACTTATAAACATATAATACTCCTTCTTTCATACAAATTATTACATTGTAATCGGATAATGACAAAATAATGTATACATATATAAAAGAAATTTTCAACTTTTGGTGGCCCCTCTTTGGTGGTGGCCCTGTGCAAACGCACCTGTCGCACTCCCCAATATCCGGCCCTGTATGTTAAAATCGTATTGTATTATTTTTGTGGTAGATTGCATATGTAATTTATTTTTTTCAAGTATATTTTATGTTTTTTTTAAATACTATTTTTTTGGAACAATGAAGGGCTAATATTGTCGGATTCTTTTGTATTTGATATAATTATTTATATATTTGTTAAACATATCATTTGTATATTACTAATTTACATGATTCTGATATTTTGTTGATGACTTAATATTGGCGGAAACATAGCTAATAGGTCAAAATGTCAGCCCAACCCATTAAATATGACAAGTAACCCATATCACTCATCATTTGTGTTATAGTAGTGGGTAGTTTAAATCATGTTTTTATCCTAAATTGGTGGTAGTTGGGTTGGGATACTTATAATATAGTAGAAAAGGCAAATCACATAATTATTTTTATCTTTTTTATGATCAAAAAACTAAAGTCTCTCATGGAGGAAGTATTTTTTTATGAACATATTGTAACACCCCCAAAATGGGTCGCAGCGGAATAAGGATCCGGGGCATGTTACTTCAAGATCAACAGCACAAGATCAGACTGACTTTCCGTATAGGGGCGGAGTTTCTGATCCATCAAGTCGTTGGCCAACTAAATAGTCTCATCCAACGTCTTGGATTTGAAAGAAATCACATTTCCATAAATGTTATCAGGGAGTCCACTAATGTACTAGTCAACCTTCTCAGTTTCATTAGCAATAAACTTGGTACATATCAGGGTTAGCTCTTGGAAACGTTCAGTGTATGTTGGGACATCGTTCCCTTTGACCATTAGGTTCCACAACTCGATTACTAGTTTCTTGATTTTACCCTGCGGACAATACTTGTCCGTCATTTTCTTCTTGAGTACTTCCCAAGTCATTGAAAATGCATCAGGACCTAAGGTTCTTATCTGACCATTCCACCAAGTCAAAAGTAGCCCTAACAGAGTGTAGGTGGCAAATTAACCTGATTTTCAATAGCACAACCACTGATATGAAAACTGATTCCATCTTTTTCAATCCACCAGTTAAACCAACAACGCCTTCAGTCCCTTTGAAGTTCAAAGGTTGACATTTCATGAAGTCAGCGTAGAAACAAGGGCGCGCAGTTTGCACATTCCTTCGGTTATCCCCGTGTGAACTGTGACTTCCGTCTCCATTAGTGGAGTTTCGCAGAAGAGCTTGATCATCATAGCTTGAACGGATTCTGGAGTCATGTTGTTTAGGTTGGTATTGTTAGGAGGGGTATTCGGTCCTCGTCTTGTCACAGGTGTCATGATTCATCTAAATCACAAGAGACAAAACGTGAGGTCATAATCATGACAAGATATACAATAATTTACAGATGAGACAACAACACAAGAGAGGTATACAGTACAACATAACATATCTATTTCATTCATAACTTGGAATTTTTTTACATGAAATAGTTTTTGGTACACAAAATACAATACAAAAGATCTAAGGCTATGCTAGCGGGGAGAACCCCTAATACATAACATGCCTGTGCAACTTCCTAGCAAAGTAAAATGACATAAATCATTAGATGTGACTATCGGCGCCTCTTGAAGCATCCTGGTGATCTGGAACTCTAACATCTGGTCCTGGCTGTCTAGCTCTCTTCCGCTGCTCTCGCAGTGCTAACAACTCGGCCTGCATGTCACCCATCTCTCGTCTCATGTCTCTCATCACTCGGAGAATCTCTACCATCTGTCCCTTACGTCTACGGTCAGTCTCTCGAAGCTCTGCCATCTCAGTCTGCTGCATCTGAGAGCGAGTCTCATGTACCTGGTGATGTGTCTGAATAAGTGTACCTTGCAGCTGCAGCTGTGTCTGATGTGCCTGAATCTGGGTCTCGTGTGAATACACCTGCTCACGGTGGGTCTGAAGCTCATAATGAACTGCCTGACTCAACCCTACCGAATGAGCTCAAGCCTCTCGGGAAGCATATGCCTCCTCCTCCACAATCAGTATTGTCTCCTGATGAGCTATCCTATCCTCCATAAGCAAGTCGACCCGCTGCGAGTCCATAGTGACTCGTTATGATATGCGAGTCCTACTATCCTGAGCATCCTCTAGTATAGCATATAAGTCATGTGTATCACGCTCATGGAGCTCAGCAAGCTCTATAACCCTAGTATGGACCTCTCCCAAGGTCATATGTGTTATCTCAGGAACTGCCTCTGCCGGATCTACCCAAGTATCCCTAATATCATACCCAGCCTCACTAATCCCCTATCATCTCGCTTCAGCATCCACGGTGCTGACAAACCCATAATCTATCCCCCGACCTCTGGTAGGTCTAGCAGTAGAACTCTCCCCGACCTCATACCTGGAGCCTAGAGCAAACAAACAAGACCTCTTGCGAGGTGGCCACTCGGACTCGGGAATATCATCCCTATGGTCAACAGGTGGTGGTATGTATAGAGATGGTGGCAGTGGTGGTAGTGGAGGTGATGGTAATGCGGCAGTAACCGCATCAACAAGGGCTTGAGTAGAGGCTATCCTCAGTGTTTGGATTTAGGTTGGACATCCAGATGATGGTAGTAATGGTGATGGCATAGGTAGTGGTGATGAATGTGCAGATGAGGCCATGCACCTAGCAAGGCGCTCCCTTGCAGAGGGTGGTAATAGTGAGATAAGTGGTGATGGTGGTGGAGTAGGCATGGGTAGAAGTTTCTCAACCTCTGCCTCTGGTGGAAGGGATATGGAAGCCTGAAGCCGGACAGTAATCCTAGCTCTAGTGGTAGTAATATTAGTGGAGGGGGGGTGATATAATAGGCTCTGTTCCTTCAGGTGGGGAAACAAGCTCAACATTAGGTACAACAACAGCGGAGTCGGCCGAGGCTAAGTGCTCCTCCT
>BQNB010154376.1:1702-12664 GCA_026074375.1 Tanacetum coccineum | reverse complement strand
ATGTTGTTCATTAGACTTGTAGATAAAAGTTGTAAAATTTAATTAATCTTGTAAGGTAACTTAAATATTAAAAGAAACGATAAATTCAGATTATACCATAAAGAAGAATAACCAATTTTCTACGTTAAACAAGTTTGTTGATATAAATTAACCATACCTAAATATTAACGGTTAAAAATCGAAGAAACCAAAAAATGAACCGAAATCGATAATAAACCAAAAAAATCGAATCGCCAAAAATCGAACAGTTTCAGTTTTTGGTTTTCTAAAAACTGAATATTTCGGTCGGTTTTGGTTTTAGCCAAAAACCAAGCCAAATCGAACCGTGCACACCCCTAGGTGTTACAGAGCACGCAATCAGCAAATACAATGGAAGACAAATCTCACTACTCTCTTGATTCACTTAGTCAAGAGAAGTAATAAGAAACACCAACAATCGAACCAAATTCCACCAAAGACCAATAACCAATAGTTAACTGATAACCAGGACCAATTTTGCCCAAGAACCAAAAACACTTGAAACCCTAATTTTTCAAAAATTTGGCAAAATCCCTAAATCTTGCGAAGAACCAAGAACAACACCAGATCTATCGATCAAAACAAGTTAATCAACCAAATAAATCCTTTATAAGTAAAAGCCCCAATTTTACCCAAACCTTAATTTTTCAAAAAATAGTCGTTTTAGTACGATATTTTGAAAAATAATGACTTTACCATAAATCTATCAATTAAACTATCTTAATTGATAAAAAATCGCTTTAATTGAAAAAACCCTCAAATTATCAAAACCCTAAGTTTTTTGAAATCGATAAAAAGCAAGTGTAGAGAACTTGTCTCTCATACCATGTAAAGATTTTGAAAATATGTTGTAGAACCGTAGAGGGGGTGAGTACAGTCTTCTTGACTTCTTTGAAGTTTATAAAACTTCAAGTTTCAAATGAATCGAGATCTCATCTATATGTATCAGGTGAATCGTACTTAGGCATGTAAAATACCCCGATTAACACACTACACCACTCCTCTCCAACATAATCCAGCGGGGACGGGTACACTACACACACACACACACCTATCACCCCACCCACGTATATAGATGGTTCGGGATGGGGGTTTATACCATCCGTACATCCAGTTACGAATCCACGACACCTATACTATTACTCTAGTATAATCCTTATGGTGGAATTTAAACCATATTACAACTTCGCTTCACTGATATGCACTAAGATCGTCGCTCACTAAGAAGAGCTACTCCTTACGGTATTTCACCCTCGAAATCCACCCCTAAGAACCCGTGATTTGACTTTCTTCTAGGATCACTAAGATCAACTAGGCCCACTAAGAACTTCCCCTTTGAAGTATACCAAAACCCCAACTAGATCACCCAATGATCTAGGCTTGATCACCAAGATATAAGACTTCCCTTACAACAAATTGAATTGATAAAAGATAGTTGAACCAAGTCCTAACCTAACCTCGAGACTCGATTCTAATAGAAAGGGTATGAGAAAAAAGACCCTCGACTAATAACACACAAGTGTGGATTAGGTACTTGTGTGTCTCTTTTGTGGAGATGTGTTCTTCAATAGAATTATAGATTGAGAAGATTAGAACACAAGTGGTGTTAGACTTAAAAGACACGAGAAGAGAAAAGAGAGGAAAGAAAGAATGACATGAGGTGAGGAATAAAAGATCCAAGGAGGGGTATTTATATGCCAAGATCCTAAATTGGTAAAAACCATTTCGAGAGTGGTGCACTTCCTACGGGTCAGCGCGTGGCCAGCGCGCCAGAATCCCGTCTTGGTTTTTTAGGATTTTAGCTTTTTAAATAACCGTTCTCACTAAACCCCAATTTTACTTCTTTCTTTGAACTTTTTATTATTCTTACACTCAAGGTTAACCAACTTAAATAGCCATTTGATAAAAAGGTATGTTTGGGCATTCCTCACATGTATTTGGCTTAGTTAGAAACTAACCATGGTTAAGTGAGTGAGTTGGCATAGTTAAGAAAGAAGGAGTATGCCAATGGAATAAATAATATGTCAAAAGAATATTCATTTGCTTAGAGAGGAAGTGTAGATGTTGAGAGGGAGAATTTAAATTTCAAATTCAAATTATAACATGTAGGATATATATGAGTAAGATGTAAGTGGGCATGATGTAATGGATAGGAGCCCTTGTTTTTTAAATTTAAATTTCAAATTTGAATGTTAGGATAAGTTGATGAGGTGGCAAGGTGTATAAGGTCAACTCAAGGTTGAGTGTATCCAAGTCCATTATGAGAGCTCGAATGATGTCCTTGGTGTCTTGTTTCCACTCTTCTAATGGGTGATTGGGAACCTCGAGTGTTTGGCAAGTGAGTTTGAGGTGTTATGGGTTTGACAAAGCTTTTTGAGGAATTTTCCTTTTGACTTTCTTTTACAAACACTATTGGTTTGTTTAGACTTACGGAAGTGGTTTTATCATTTTTAGAAAATCCAAGACCTTCCTTATCTTGGAAAACTTTTGACGACTTAACATATTGTCCAAAACAATGCTACTCTTTTTGAATTTTAAAAATTAAATCTGTCATCATGAAGTTTAGAAACAATGCATTTTAAAGAGTCAACCTCTTTGGTGAGTACATCACAATTTTTGCAAGGTTCGACCACCTCTTTATTATGTGCAAGTTTCTTTACTTCAAACTCAAGATCATTGATTTTGCTTAAAAGTTTTGAATTCTTATTTTCAAGAGAGCATTTTTCATTTAAAAGCTTTTCAAATGTTTTAGCAAAATTCTTGTTAAAGTTTAGGAGTTCCTCATTCTCCTTTTGCAAATCAATAATATCTAAATCATTATTATAAATGGAGGGTTTATTTTGTACCTCTTAAGAGCCGATTGCCATGAGACAAGTTGCGTCATTTTGAGGTTTGTCACCATCTTCGCTATTGCTCCAAGCTCCTCCAACAAAAGCCTTATTCTCCTTTGGCTTTCTACACTCACTAGCAAAGTGGCCTACTATCCCACAATTGTAGCAAACTCCTTTTTATTTGGACCTTTCATCGCCTTTTTTCCCGAAGCTATTTCCGCAGCCTCTTCCAAACCTATTGACACCATTACCAAATCGATTGGCGCACCCAAATCGATTACCTTTGCGAAAGAACTTTTGGAAGTTCCTAGCCATCAAGTTGAATTCCTCGGCTTCTTCTTCATCTTTGTCTTTGCCACTTCCCTCTTGACAATCACTATTATCACTAGTTTATTCCCTAGTGACTTTAGCTTTGAGAGATAAAGACTTAACCTTTTCTTTGGTAGTCTTGGAAGTAATGCCGTCATTATCCAAGACCATTTCATAAACTTTAAGGTTACCAATTAGCTTGTCAAGAGGAAGTGTAGCCAAATCGTTAGCCTCTTCAATAGTCGTTACCTTGGCTCTCCATTTCAATGGTAGAGCACGAAGAAACTTTCTTACGTGATTCTTGCTGGAGTAGTCCGGATCTAAAGATTTGAGACTGGTCACAATAGCATTGAATCGTGTGAAGCCGCTATCAGTAGTTCTTCATTAGAGATTGAAAACTTCTCGTATTCTTGAGTGAGAAGATCAATCTTGTAATTCTTGACTTGTGATTTGCCTTGATGAGTGATAATGAGTGTATGCCAAACCTCCTTGGCAATTTTACACATGAAGACTCGCTCGTACTCTTTACGTGGTAGGGCGTTGTAAAGAGTCATCTTGGCTTCATTGTTCTTGCCAAGTTGCTTCTTTTGCTCCTCCTTAAGAAGCTCATACGCTCCTTAATCAGCTTTGTTGTCGAGTCTTCAACCTCATAGTATAAATCGTCGTTTTGAATGACTTGCCACAAGTCAATATCTTTGGACTTTACGTAAGTCTCAAAGCGGGCTTTCCAAAAGCAAAACCCATTGGGTTCTAGCAAAGGCGGTCTTTGCATAGAACACACCTCAACATAGTTCTCTTGAGCCATGGATCTTTACTCTACTTTTTCAAAAATAAGGAGTTAGGATTTTGAATTTTTGAAAAAGAAGTGTTTAACTTAAAACGACTTATGAGGAAGGATTTAACACTTGAAAACTTAAGTAAACCGCTCTGATACCAATTGTAGAACCGTAGAGGGGGGATGGGTGAATACGGTTTTCTTAATTTCTTCGAAGTTTATACAACTTCAAGTCTCGAAAGAGGCGAGTGGTGTAATGATCTACTTAGCAAAGAATCAATAAGTAGATAGAGATAGAGAGAGATAGAGAATGACACCACGATATATACTGGTTCGGGAAGGGGGTTTAGTCCTTTCGTACGTCGAGTTGCGAATTCACGACTCCGATACTCTACTAGTATAATCCTTATGATGGACTACAAACCGTATTACAATTTAACTCCACCAATATGCACAAAGATTGACGCTCACGACGAAGAGTTACTACTCGGAATCTACCCCTAAGAACCCGTGCATTTGACTTAACCTATAACCAATTAAGACTTCCCCTTGGAAGCTTACCAAACCCCAACTAGATCTCCAATGATCTAGGCTTGATCTCACGGATACAAGACTTCTCTTACAACTCGATTGAATAAAAGATAAATGGATGAACCAAGTCCTAACCTAACCTAAAGACTCGATTCTAAAGAAATGGTATGAGAAAGAAGACCATTGACAAAACATACAAGTATAGATTAGGTACTTGTGTGGCTCTCTTGCAAAGATGTGTTCACTTTAATAGAATGATAAGATGAGAAGTTTGGAACACTTAGATGTTAGACTTAGAGGATAGGATAATAGAAAATAGAAGAAATAATGTTTGTAAGAGGCGAGGAATACAAAGGCCAGGGGTGGGTATTTATAGTCCAAAGATCCTAAATGTGGGAAAGTATTTTGCGAGTGGCGCGCTGTCTACGTGTGGCCATCACGCCAGATTCATGAAATACTTTCTTCGGGATTTTGGCGTTTTAAATACCCGTACTTAAACCCCCAATTGTACTTCACGCTATGACATTTCAATCATTTTTATATTCAAGGTCAACCAACTCAAATAGCCATTTGATAAAATCGTTTGTGAAGTATTTAAAAGCCTTTTACTTATCCGATATTGAAAAGAGAGAAAAGAATTATCGGAAAGGGGTATTTTAGGTATACCTCAAAATGTACTAGCTTAGGTTAGGATCTAACCAGGGTTTGAGAGGTTGTTTAGGATACAAGGGAATATTTCAAGAATATTCTAAATTTAAAGAGAAAGGATGGATGTTATAGGGGGAAGATTTGAAATTTGAATTTCAAATGTATTAGACACATGTATGAATTATGAAGGAAAGATATAAAATAAGATATGTATGAGTGGAATGAGGGATGTTGATTTGATAGAAATGAGCCTCTTGATCATATTTAAAATGAATGGTAGAGATGAGACGGTAAAGGGTGAGTTGGATAGGTGAAGTGGCATGATCAAGGGTGGATAGAGAAGTGTATTTGTTTGTAATTTAAAATTGAATCCAAGGGAAGGAAGAGAGTGAGGTAAGTTGGATTGATGAAGTGATATGATCAAGGGCTAAGATAAAAGAGTGTATGTATGTGCTGTGTGTGGCAATTCAAATTGGTTTGTGAAGAAGAAGATGAATAAGAGATCTGTGGTGGAGAATATTTTGATGTGATGTGGAAGAGCCTATGTTGAAATGTTGGGGGACAAGAAGTATACAAGATAAAATGGTGTGAGAGAATGCGAGTTGTCCATGTGGGTATTATTTGGGGACGGTTTGAGTAAAGAAGAGTTTAGGCTTGAAGATAGTTTGAAGAAAGAAGAAGTAAGTAGGATGATGATGATGATTAGAGTGAAACCAAATGATTGATTTGGGTTTTTTTTTTGGGGGGTGGTTTTTTTAAAACCATAGCCAATAAGAGAGAAAAGAGTAGGCAAAGTGGTTGTATGAAGAAGTGGTGTGAGTTTGTAATACCTCTGTATCATGTTAGGTATACATGTGTGAAGTTGTAAAATTATTTATTGTAAGTAGTGAAGAAAAACTAAAGTATGATTAACCTCATAATACCACAAACTCAATTAGTCACTTGGACTTTAATCCATGATAATCAACAATAGATTTCATCACTAATCAACTTGAGGCTAAACTTGTATTTTTAAACTACTACCTAGAACCTACTAATTTTCCACAATATCTCCATGTTTGCTACTGGTCAAAAACAGAATTTACCACCATTACCTAAGGCTTGTTTAGCTTGCATTTTTATGATTTAACAAGTATGTATATAACACCCCCATTTTTGACATAGCATCGGAAGCTAATCTGGGGTATTATTTCATAGTACAACAGTCATAATCATAGAAAACTACTTGAAAGAGACGTTTTTAAAAGATAAGTTATCATTCATTATTTCACAAAGTTTTTTTACAAACAGAGGTCCCCAAAATCTACATGAAAACATAAAGTTTTGAATGATAATAGATTTAGTCCATCTTCAAGTCTATGCCACTCTGTATTCCAATAAGATGTTCATTTACCCGAGATAAACATGCAAAAAAGGCTCAACACAATGGTGAGTGAAATTCAATGTTTAGTAATAAATAGTGTGGATACAAGTCCATCATAAGAGTGAGTTACGTTGTTATAACCCATAAGTGAAAATAATAGCAATGATTACAATTATATTGCAAACAGTATTATTTGCGTCTAAGTTCAATGACACTCATACTGACTAGTGTATATATCAATAAAGATATATATAAAGATAAAATGGCCCCCGTGTAGGTAATTTACATATACCTATTAGTTTCAAATTATAGTACGTTGGGTTTACCTATCCACTACCACAAACGGGAATCGTCAATCCCAATAGGCCCTATTCACAATATTCATCGTTCACGTCATAACAAGTGATTAATGGCCCATGCTGGTGGGTTCTTTTGGCATCAAGGGACTTAACAACAGATGCAATAATATATCAGGATAGCGATACATTTAGAAAACACTTGTATTCATGGTATTATAGCAGTATCCTCCTCACGGGGTTAATGAAATAGAAGGATTTTAAAAGTAAGGCTTATGAACTCACCTTAACAGTATAATGGGATATCTGATTGATGGTAAAAGTATATCAAGTGAAAGTAACGGCTTCGTTACGTAACCTGAGGTGATATGTCAAGTCTTAGTGTGATAGTTTATGTTTCAAAACTTCATAAAGTTTAATGTATATCTTTGATTTATTAAATTATGGAAATATTGTATCGCTGTTCGGGCTATCATAATTCAGAGGCCATGTAGTATCATTTGAGGAGCCAGGACACTTTAAGTCGTAAACCCAGGAAACTCGTCAAAATAAAAAATCAATGAAACCCTTCATAGAAAATTCCCTATAATGTAGATACGATAATATTTTAAGTTTTCTTCAAAAGTTAGTTGATGATAATTTATGTTAACGAAATAATGCGTCGATTTATGATTAATAACGATAAATGTGTCGGGTTTTAATAAAATCAAGTTTTATAATATTAATATATATTTTTATAATTTATATAAAAATATTATATTTTATATTTTTAAGTTTGCAAAATTAGCAATATATACCCTTGGTTTATAAACTTTTACAACTTTAGTCCTTTATATATAAATATTATAATTTAAAACCTTTAAACTTTAAAAGTTGGCAAAAATAGTTCCTATAGTTATCACTTTAGAATAATGATAATTTCAGCCCCCTTTAGTTATAAATTTCAGAAAGTTACGATATATACCCCTATGCATGGAAATATTTGCAAAACAAGTCCAAAAAGCCATGCAAGCTTATTTTAAGATTCCAAATGATATTTGCAGGTTATAGCTTATTAGAATAAGCTAAAATAAGATGTTCTAACGTAACAAAAGTTTATAAAAAGGATTCGTTAGCTAGAAAATCAAAACGGGTCGTTTTTAGGGTTTTAATAAAAAAATTACATGGTTTGTAGATTTCAAAGCATCCAAAAAGAGTCATATATGATATTAAGGGTATTATGAACATTATAATACAAATTTAAGCCTTAGGAACAAGATCTTAGGCTTACTTTGAGCCAAAAAATGGTGTCGGAAATGAGTGTATTTCGGGTTTCGGTACGCCTAGTAACGACTCCAAGGCTTCTTTTGTTCTTGCTTCTTGACTTTTAATCTGAGCTTAGGGACTTCTCTTGATCTTTCTTGGTCTGAGTTAGAACTCCATTTGAGAGTGTATGAGTTTTTGAGGTGTGTTTGAATGGTTATGCATGTTTCGGCTTATATAGTGTTCAAATGGCCTTGGTGCCCAAGTTTAGAGTCTTGCTTAGTGTCCTAGCTATCTTAGCTGAATCATGGAAGCTATCATGATAAGTATTGCAGACAAGAAGAGTAGCTAAGCAAGGTGGAAGGTTTTGGAGGTGTATGTGGGTTTGGTTGTAAAGGGGGTGACAAGGAGGTGATGTAGCAACTTAGAGGCCAGATTTAGCATGGAGGTGATAGAGGTGGTTTCTAGGATGCTTGGTGATGTCATGGTGAGGTCATGGAGGTGCTAGGATGCTTGCTTGAGGTGCTTGGTTGCTTAAAATGGGTAAAAATGCAAGAAAAGGGGTGTCGAGTTCATTTCATTTCGGGTTAGGGTTTTAGGGTTTTAATTCGTGTTATGGTTAGGGTTTAAGATAGTCTAGGGTTTAGGATTAGTGTTAGGATTAAGGTTTAGGGTTTAGGATTAAGGTTTAGGGTTTAGTTTTAGGTTAAAGTAAAATTAGTGTTTTAGGGTTTTGTTTAGGGTTTAGAGTTTTAAATTAGGGTTTTAGAACGAATTAGGGTTTAGATATTGTGCATTAAGTTCTTGTACCTTGTGTTAAAGTGGTAGTAAGAAACTAAAATGAATTTGGAGGTAAAATGATCTAGTTTAACTTTCTTGCATTATTGACTTGTACATTGAGCTTTAGAAAGTTGTAACTTGATTTAAGAGGGAAAAGATATTCAAATGTTGTGCTATGATACTTGTACACATGCTTTAAAGGCTTGTATATTTATTTTTTATGTATACATTACATATAATTAGGGTTTTGATATAAACCTTAACGTTTAATGCTTGTTTTGATATAACATTTTGAAAAGTACGTTAAATGGATAATGTACTTGGTAAAATGATATTAAGATATAGACTTGACATATTAGGATGTTTACATGAAGTAAACATAAATAGAGATGGCATTGGTAGAGGTTGCGTGAGCTCGTTTACTTTAGAGATGCAAGTTGCGTTGCATAATGAGATAAAGCAAAAAATTTCCCTGTAAAAGGTGGTATATTATAAGAGATGGATATTACATTGCATCTAATGTTAATAGATGAGATATTTTTACATTGATGAAAATTGCGGGGTTGTTAATAATGTACAATGTCTAAAACCCACTAAAAGAAGATTACACATACAATTACAGATATTATATATAAATTATACATGATCAAAAGCAAAAAGATGAATACAAGAACATGAATATATCCTTACAAAGGAAGGATGATGGAAGAATTCAACAAGAACAATGAATCAAACTCTTGCTTTCAACCTAAATGAATACCAATCAACCTAAACTCCAACTCTTGTAAATTTCTTGATGAACTTAGCCCTTAACCTAAAGAGATGATGATTTTTGGTTATCTATGAGAAAAATGATGGATTGGAGGTTTATATATGATTTAGAGGTGGTGATGTGTTGATTTGCTTTCACTAGTCACATGCCACCTCAAGCTAATAAGGTGGTGATGTGTTGATTTGTTTCATTAGTCACACGCCACCTCAAGCTAATGAGGTGGTGATGTGTTGATTTGTTTCATTAGTCACACTCCACCTCAAGCTAATGAGGTAGTGATGTGTTGATTTGCTTCATCGAGAAGTTATTACCCTATGGGGTATAATTGGTCCCCGGTAAATACTCATGTTAATCGTTAAGTTCACAAAACTTAAAGTTGGGTAAAATAAAAGTACTATGCTTATAAGAAATGTTAAAACTTATCATTATACCCTAATTAAGTATATTAGATGAGTTATAAGTTTAACGGAGTACATAGACGTTAAAACCTATAAACGTAGGTTTAAGTTTGCGTAAAATGTAAAACGTACAATGTTTATATAAAATGGCAAAATAGCAACAGTACATATGAAATATGACTATAATAAAATGTATAGAACCCTTAGACTAATCATAGTCTAATATTGTTTACGATTTAAGCTTATGCGATTGAATTTACATAATTACTTATAAAAGTAAATATCAATTAACATCCAAGATAAAAGTCATGAAAAACGAAGTAGTTGTACATTAACATGAATTATACAAGTTGCTACATAAAGCATATCCTATAACGGGAAAGGATGCCTTTACGCAAAGTGACCTTTGACTTTGTTTGACCAATAACAGAGTAAAACCTGTTACGTGATTTGGAACATCGTAAATCCGGATTAAGCCAAAGAATACATCGTTTGATGGTATTGATTGAAAGTAAGTTTCATAATAGGTCTTTAAAGAAAGTTTTGCCATTGGGGGGGGTGGGGCTAGAGGAGTTACGTGTACGGTAGATGCTTTGAAGCATTCATAAACCTTATGTGCCATAACTATGCGTTATATGGTATGAATGACATTTGGAGTGTTCCTAAATGCTCAAATATCATATACATACCTTTATTTGAAGTTTCCACATATGTCGGGTAAGAGGAAAGCCGACAAACACAAATCCGTAAAAACAAAATTCGCAGGTGGCGCGCTGGCCACGTGCTAACGTGTGACCAGCGCGCCAGAAGCTAAAATCTGGTTTTACGGATTTTGGCTATCGTTTGTTATTTTACATTTTGTGAACGTTTATTTGTCATCGTTAAAACATAAAGGAGATCCAGTCAATGTTGCACCTAATTTCGGTACGAGATCACAAAACGGGAACGCGGTTCGCAGGTCCTTAAAATTCAGTATGAGCGGGAGTAGGCTTATTTCGG